>CM076576.1:885268225-885425730 GCA_034641835.2 Pinus albicaulis
AGTTGAATCAAAAAAGGAAGGAATCATCACATAGGTGTCAAGCCTCGATATTATCCATATTTGCATATTCGGATGTAGCTGACTTTGGGGCCAAAGGAAGAAAAAAGAAAGGAACAAGTTAAAAGCTACATGAAATAAAGGTACATTTGTGAGTTATTGTGAAAATTATAAAGCACACAGAATATATATTCCTGGTCAAAGGAAGGTCAAAATGAACATGAATTTAACATTCAATGAAGATGCAGTATTTGGAAAAGAAAGAGACCTTCCTCTGCCTCCTCCTCCAAAGAAGGAGAATGATGATGAGGATATTCGAGATGGTCCTTCCGTGTCCGAGTCTAAGACTGATATTGTTGATGATCACATGGAGCCTATGGATCCCTTAGATCCTCCTCCAAGTGATCCTCCTACTAGGAAGAGACCACTTTGGCTCCGCGACACTCTACAAGATGTTGGAAGACATGTTCCCATTCAAAGGTCATTCAGAGAAAGGAAAAAACCATTTAGGTATTAGGGATATGTTGCATCCATGAACACTATGATTCAAACCGAACCATCTACATTCAAAGAAGCCGTAAAATATCAAGTTTGGAAGGATTCTATGGTCAAGGAATATGAATTGATTATGAAAAACGAAGTATGGGATTTTGTTCCGAGATCAAAGGGAAAATATGTGATGACTTCAATACACCACCATCCGTTCAATAGTATCCCTTGCCGCAAGTCAAGGATGGACAATTTATCATATGGACGTAAATACCACATTCCTCCAAGGCATGTTACAGGAAGAAGTGTATGTTAAAAAACCACAGGGATTTGAAATAGACGATCAAAGAACACATGTTTGCATGACGAATGAAATCCCTGTTCCTTAGGAATTTTAGCCTTTCTCAACTGCGCAAGTATCATGGGAAATCCTATGGTGCTTTAATTGCATTCGGGCAGTTTTCTAATCATACAACTGATAGTTAACATCCATTTCACCTTTGTCTCAACTGGGTCTCCACTGGAACTGAAATGCATGCATATATTAATAGTAAATCATTAGTTTCATGGTAGATGACTCCATGTGAATTAAATCTGATTTAATTCACTTAACCTCTCACTAGTGCAACAAACATTTACAACTAGTTCAACTGACTTTGATTCACTTAACTGAGTTAACTGATTTATCATGCATTAAAATATTTCACTAACTACAAATTGAACTCCATAACTAATAGAATCACAATGCATGCCTCACAAACCACCCTCAACTCGAAATTCATGAGATAACTGAGTCTATCACACTCAATTAACTATTACAAGTGATTATGAGAAAAGATTACAATTTATTGTCCAATTTCATTATGGGGAAATTAAATTAGACACATTTCCAATTTATTAAATAAATTGGCTTGCACACTAATGTCTTGCTTCGACCCATCACTGCGTGACCTGTGGTCCCACACTAGTATGTATGTTGTCATGTTGTTTGTAGATGCCAATTTCACTGTTTATTGTTGCAAATTTCAACCCTCCCTCTCAACAAGAAAGGAATCAATCTATCCTGATTCGGTACCTTGGAATGTCCTTGCATGCACACATGAAACTCTTGCATGCAACACTTCCCTAGTGTTGTTCGCACATGCAATTCATGCATGCAACACTTCTCTAGTGTTTCTCGCACATGCAAATTTTTCATGCAACACTTCTAAAATTGAATAGCCTCCAAACAACTGAATCAGTATAATGCATCTGTCATTAGAGTCTGTTGGCTGCTACTAGTTATTGCACATGTCTACTGGACTCTCGGTGTCATTGACATCTACATCCATGCACTCTGCACTGATGTCAAATTTGATTGGCGATCCAATATCCGACACCTGTCACTCTGATTTTTGTCTTCTTGAAATTTCACTGCATCAATCTAACCGATCCTATTACTGCTGTATTATGGGCTCCCCATAGCCAGGTTTGATTCTTGAAACACACAATCTATAGGACCCTTCCCAAATTTCTTATTGGGATTATTTTTTCACATTGCCCCACCTCAAACCTAGAGATATAGTTGCATGTACTCCCTCTTCCCATCTGGATCGAAATTTCCCCCTCCTGGAGGTCTCTACATGAGTGGTTTCTGCCACTCCATCATATTCTGCATGTGCCTACTCCACATCTTGAGGTTCATTCTTTGGAACCAAGAGTTCCTCATATGCATGAAAATCCAGCTCCCTCTCAAGGGAAAATCACATGGATTTCTCACACTTCCCCATGGTACATCCCTTGCATGAGTCTAGCTATGCAAGAGTACCCTTTGGCAGCCCCGTAGAAATATGTTGCATGACCTTCAAAGCTCTGTGATGTAGATGGCCCAATATCTGGTGGCATAACTCACCCTCATCTTGGCTCACCACTTTGTCTACCTTACCCATCAATGTTTCACAGCCATCTACATCAAGTTTATAGAGATTCTTCACACGAGTCCCAATCTTCTTGGCTTGTCCCATCACTTTGTGTCGAAGGAAACCTTTCCCTTCATAGAAAACCAAATCATAACCTCTATCCTCCAAAATTACGACTGGAACTAAATTCTTTTTCAAGCCTGGTACATTCATTACATCTTTTAATAAGAAGGGTTTACCTGACTTTCTTTGGAAGGTAATTGTACCAATCCTGCTATGAGTGTACCGCCCGTCATCACCCATTTCGATATGCATCTAGAGGTCCTTCTCCTCCAAGCTACTAAAATTTTATTTGTCTCCCGTCATGTGGAAATATGCACCACTATCCAAGTACCATACTGATCCCATCACATTTAACACCATGCATGCGATGAGCGAGAATTTCAACTCGAATTGCGAGGCCAAAGCCTCACCAGCTCCGGATTCTGAAGACCTCTTGTTCTTCTTCTTTTTTGGACAATTAGTGTCATAATGTCCATGCTCGTGATAGTGAAAACATTTCAGTTTGGACATGTCATGATCATTTCCTTCTTCACCATTCTTAGATTTGGAATAGTATATCTTTCCCTTCCCTTGCTTTGCCTTACCAACCAAGGCACAATTTTCTTGATCATCTATCTTAGATGAAGATCCATCCCTGGTATTCCGCCTGAATTCTTCTTGCACCAAATCCGACCAAATTCATTACCAATCTGGCATCTTCTCCTTCCCATTGACAGAGTCCTTATAACAATGCCAACTCTTGAGAAGGCCTAGAAGAGCTATGCTCACCAAGTCATCATCCATGAAAGTAATTCCAATGCTCCCAAGCTCATCTCAACATTGGACAAACTTGGTTAAATATTTCGGAATAGTGTCACCTTTCTCCATTTTGATTTTCCTGAACTTGTCCTTCAGTGCTAGTTTTATGTGGTCATTGCTACTCTAAAACAGTTCTGTCAAAGCCTTCCACATTGCATATGGGATCCAGGTGGATATTGGTGGTCACCCGCCTATTCCACTTGGGGCTCCACCATTGTCTATTTCAGTTTTTCAGTTTCGGCACAGTTTACTATTTTTAGCAGCTTTTCGGGTCCTAAACTTCCGGAGCCGTTTTGAGGCCCTAAACGACGTTTTTTGGGAAAACGGAGAGCAACATGGGTCCATGGACCGATGTTGCTCGTTCCAAATTTGTAGTCCTCGGATAGATCTTTCTAACGAGGTATGGTACACGTCAAACGGAGATCGTATGCCAAAGTTACGCCCCTGGGAAGTTGAAACACCAATTTACCCAAACGGGGCTCATAGTTTTGGTGCTTCATCTCCTAGGGTTAGGGTTTTGGCTGTTTAGGATTTCCCATTGTTTCTAAATAATAAATAGGCCCTCGAGCCTCATTGTAACTTAGTTCAGAGGCCTGTAGCCGCCACATCTCTTCTCGGAGATAGCTACCAGCGCCCTAGCTAGTTTTATTTCCATTCTGTCTGTAAGCAAATTTCAGTTCTTTGATATTAATGAAATGAAGTGTTATTTCCGCTGCATCTCTGTATTTATGTTTATATGTTTATTCTTTTGTGTTCCTGCATAAATCCGGATCAGTGGTATCAGAGCGGTCTGCTTTTTCTCGATCCTTCTTTGCATGTCCCCAACGAGGTCGGGTATAAGGAGCTAGGGCTCGATCTGGTGGAACCTTTGCAAGATCATCCTCGCAAACCTCGACGGACGCCCATGGGGGACGAAAAGAAAGATGAGGGAGCAGGAGATCCTATCAAAATATTGCTCGAGGAGGCCCTCGAAAACCAAAGGAACGCGATGATGGATAGCTTTGCTCAGATCCTTCAACGGCTGCCCACCGGCGGCGCATCTGCATCCAGTAGCCACTCTGGAGTTGCGACTCCCTTTAAGGTACAAGTAAATTTTGACATTCCCATATTTGAGGGTCAAATAGAAGCAGATGCCGTAGATAGATGGTTGAATCTATTAGAAGGATATTTCTCTGTTCATGACTTTTCAGACCGGGAGAAGATTATTTTTGCACTCCTCAAAGCTACCCCCCATGTTAAGGACTGGTGGGAAACCTACTGTGAGAACAAGGACCAGACAGAACCCTCTCTGTTCTCGGCTGTACCAACTGGGAATTCTTTCCGAGACGCCGTCAAGGAACAGTACTATCCCGTGGGGAGCTATGAGGACAAGTACATACAATGGACCACGCTGCGACAAAAAAGGGATCAAGATGTGCATGAGCTGACGAATCTGTTCCATACCCTGCGCACAAAGTTGGGTATCAAAGATTCAGAGAAACATCCGGTGCTAAAGTATCGCAGCTGTCTGCACAAATACATTCAGGAGGAAATGGAGTTCCTTGACATCTCCTCGCTTGGTACGGCATACCGGCATGCTGCCAAGATTGAGCAGAAATTCAAGCAGAAGAAGCGAGACTTTGGATCTGCGAATCAAAAGCAAGGGAAAGGTGCTTCCAAACCGCAAAACAAAGGACCGAGCCAAGGCATGGCGGCTAAAGACAACTCATCGAAGCCACAAGAAAAGAACAGCACCGCAAAGCCAAAGAAGGACACGGAAAGTGGTGTGAGTTCCATAAGAGCTCCACTCACAACACAAGTGAGTGTCGGGCCAAGCAGTCACTAGTGGCCGAGATGAGGGCTTCTGAGTCAGATGCATGCTCTGACTCCGAATCAGAACCCGAAAAGGGGAATGAAAAAGGGAAACAGATTATTGATGCGGAGCCCAACGCCACTGTTGCCACTACAAAGGTCCAGAAGGAGGAACCGGAAGATCCAGAGGAGGAGGAACGTCTCTTCCACTCCCAGATGTGGGTAAAGAGCTCCCCTGTACAGTTCATTTTCGACAATGGGAGCCAAAAGAACCTCATTTCAGCAGACGCCGTGAAGCGGTTGGGCTTGCCGACCACAGCTCACCCACATCCATACACCATCGGGTGGCTTCACCAAGGACGAGATCTCCGCGTCAGCCGGCAGTGTTGCCTTCCCTATAGCATCAAGCCCTTCACGGATGAGGTATTATGTGACGTTTCTCCTATTGATGTTTTTGATGTATTATTAGGACAACCATACTTGTGGAAGCGTCATGCTGTGTATGAGTCTCGACCTCGTGCTGTTATTGTTACATTGGGAAATAAGTTGTATAGGATACCAGAGGTACCACCTCCTGCGGCTATCTCTTTGGTTACTGCAAAACAATGCAGTAAGCTCATTTCCCAAACCAGGAAATTCGTTTTCCTGATGATCCGCCCCCAGGGCAAGAAGAAGACTGTGGCCACGACCTCCAGACAGGGCCCCTCTGCACGACAAAAACAAATGGATAAGGTCGTGGAGGAGTACGGGGACATCTTCACCTCACCCACAGGGGTTCCTCTGCACTGCCAGGTCAAGCACCCGATCGATCTGACCCCAGGTGCGCCACTACCCAATGGACCGATCTATCGACGCTCTGTTCTGGAAAATGATGAAATCAAGAGGCAGATTCAGGAGCTGTTGCAGAAAGGTCACATCAGACCAATTTCATCGCCCTGTGGGAGCCCGATCGTGTTGGTACAGAAGAAGGATGGGACGTGGAGACTCTGTATTGACTATCGGGCGCTGAACAAGATCACTGTCCGGAATAGGTACCCAATCCCACGGATTGATGACCTTCTGGACCAACTCAAAGGTGCAAAAATATTTCAGCAAGATCGACCTGAAGTCTGGGTATCACCAGGTACCAATTGAACCCTCCGATGTGTGGAAGACTGCCTTCAAAGCCAAGGAAGGCCTTTTCGAATGGCTGGTCATGCCTTTCGAGTTGACAAATGCTCCTGCCACCTTCATGAGGATGATGGATGACATCTTGCAGCCATTCACCAACTCATTTGTAGTGGTGTACTTGGACGACATTCTGATCTTCAGCCAGACTTGGGAAGAGCACCTTCACCACATCCGACAAGTCCTCCAAACACTGCGGCAACACAAGTTGTGTGCCAATTTGGAGAAGTGCACTTTTGGCATGACCCAGGTTCAATATCCGGGATACATTATTGATGAAAGGGGGGTGCATGTGGATCCAGCCAAGATCCAAGTCATTCGGGATTGGCCAGCCCCAACCACTATAACAGAGCTTCGCAGCTTTCTGGGTCTTGCTAATTTCTACCGAAGGTTCGTGTTGGGATTCTCTCATATCACTTGGCCCTTGAGTCAAGTCACCAAGGGAGGAGCGAGAGAAATTTTTTTTTGGTCGGAACCTCAACAGAAGGCGTTCACAGAATTGAAAAATCGCCTCTGTTCTGCCCCAGTGCTCACTTTACCAGACTTGCAACATCCATTTGAGATCGAGACAGATGCCTCTGACTATGCTATTGGGGCAGTTCTTACTCAACAGGGACATCCAGTGGCATTTCACAGTGAGACATTGTCTGACACAGTTCACAAGTACCCCACATATGACAAAGAAATGTACTCCATTGTGCAAGCTTGTCAACAATGGAAGCATTACATTTTGGGGAAGGAAACAATCATCCACACAGACCACAGGCCCCTGCAGTTCATACAGACACAAGGGAAGTTGCAGAATGATCGCCATCAGAAGTGGTCCACATATCTGCAACAGTTTCATTTGAACATCAAGTACAAGAAGGGTAGCACCAATCATGTTGCAGACTGCCTCAGCCGACCACCGATCGTGGCACTCACCATTGTGCTCAACTCTTGTGGGCACGAGACTTCTGATTGGCCGCTTCTCTATGAGAGTGACCCAGAATTCGGCCAAATTTACAAGGCACTCTTGGGGGGTGCGCAAGTTCCAAATTTTCACCTCCAAGATGCACTTTTATGTCACATGGGACACCTTTGTGTTCCTTCAAGCGAGCGTGCCAAGATGATATGGGAAGCACACTACAGCCGAGTCGCTGGGCATTTCGGGGTCGAGAAAACAGTAGCAATCCTGCAGAAGTATTTCTATTGGCCGAACCTTCGAAAGGATGTCGAGAAGCACATCAGATCCTGCACTGCTTGTGCTATTGCCAAACCGACCATCAAGAAGCAAGGCCTATATACTCCTCTACCTACCCCTAGTCGACCTTGGGAATCCATCTCCATGGATTACATGTCGGGCCTGCCTTCTACTAAGCAGGGAAATGACTATGTTTTTGTGGTCGTCGACAGATTCTCGAAGATGGCCATTATGGCGGCCTGCAAGAAGAATATCACAGCAGAAGCCACTTCTAAACTGTTCTTTGAACGAGTGTGGGTGCACTTTGGGATCCCACAGTCTATCATATCAGATCGGGATAGCAGGTTCCTCAGCACATTTTGGTCCAGCCTCTGGTCGATGTTGGATACCATGCTCACCAAGTCCACAGC
This sequence comes from Pinus albicaulis, assembly GCA_034641835.2. Taxonomy (NCBI): domain Eukaryota; kingdom Viridiplantae; phylum Streptophyta; class Pinopsida; order Pinales; family Pinaceae; genus Pinus; species Pinus albicaulis. Next base: position 885,276,022 of record CM076576.1, read on the forward strand.
TTTCCATCCCCAAACAGATGGCCAGACAGAGGTCGTCAACAGAATGATTGTACACATTCTGCGCATGTACAATTCAAAGAATCCACGCACATGGGACGAGAGCCTCCCCTATGTACAACATAGTTATAATCGGGCTCTCCACAGTTCAATTGGCCATAGCCCCTTTCTGGTGGGCTTGGGATTCCAGCCACTATGTCCCATTGACGTAGCCATGCCATTTGCAGCTGCTCAGGCCAATTCAGCTCATGTCCAGTCTGAAGTTGACAAAGCAAGTAGCTTCATCGAGCGCATTCAACACATCCGCCAACATGTTCATGATATATTGGACAGAGCCAATGCGAAGTACAAACAGCGCCATGATCAACACCGGGTGCCACACCACTTCCAGGTGGGCGACAAAGTATGGCTACATTTGCAGAAGGAGCGCCTCACTGGACCTCACCGCAAGCTTCGCTCGCTCCGATACGGGCCGTACACCATCACCAAGGCTGTAGGTAACAATGCCTTCGAGCTTAGTATTCCACCATTCCTTGGTCTGCACCCAGTCTTCAATGTGGATCGCCTTCGTCCTTACTTTCCACCTCTACCGGACACCTCGGACATTGCAGAACAACTCACACCAACAGAGTTAAACCCAGACTGCATGGAACAGGCCACCACAGATTGTATCATGGACATGCAAATCAAGAACACTCGTCAACAACAGATCCAACTGTATCGGGTGGTCAAAGCTGGCCAACTCCTGCACCAAGGAAAGTGGTTCACCAGGGACCAAGTTCAGCAGAAATTTCCTCATCTCATGGAGGAACTTAACGCAATGGGGACCATTGCTTCCTAAGGGGGAGGAATGATCCAGGTGGATATTGGTGGTCACCCGCCTATTCCACTTGGGGCTCCACCATTGTCTATTTCAGTTTTTTAGTTTCGGCACAGTTTACTATTTTTAGCAGTTTTTCGGGTCCTAAACTTCCGGAGCCGTTTTGAGGCCCTAAACGACGTTTTTTGGGAAAAAGGAGAGCAACATGGGTCCATGGACCGATGTTGCTCGTTCCAAATTTGTAGTCCTCGGATAGATCTTTCTAACGAGGTATGGTACGCGTCAAACGGAGATCGTATGCCAAAGTTACGCCCCTGGGAAGTTGAAACACCAATTTACCCAAACGAGGCCCATAGTTTTGGCGCTTCATCTCCTAGGGTTAGGGTTTTGGCCGTTTAGGATTTCCCATTGTTTCTAAATGATAAATAGGCCCTCGAGCCTCATTGTAACACAGTTCAGAGGCCTGTAGCCGCCACATCTCTTCTCAGAGATAGCTACCAGCGCCCTAGCTAGTTTTATTTCCATTCTGTCTGTAAGCAAATTTCAGTTCTTTGATATTAATGAAATGAAGTGTTATTTCCGCTACATCTCTCTATTTATGGTTATATGTTTGTCTCCATGCATTCGCATAACCGATCAATATGGAGTCGCTTTTCCATGGAGACTTGAGACAATGTGGTCTCATACTCCCTCTAGTAAGATCCTCCTCACCTTCGCAAACTTCTTTTGCCAAGCATCAAGAAGAGCGACATCTGCTGCAGTGGGTTTGAGAATGTCATTATCAATGAATTCTTTCAACCCATTTTCCTCCAAAACTACCTACATCCTGTTTTTCCACGCAATATAATTGGAACTTCCTTCAAGTGCATACTCCAATATCAAGCCATTGAAATCCATCTTGATCCTGATCCGCCCATCACAACAAAGAATACTTTTGCAAATTCGAATGCTGTTCAGTCACAAAATCAATTTCTTCTCCACTATAGTTATTTCCTGTGCTCTGATATCATGTAGAAATTATACAAACAATATGTATATCATTGGATTCAATCCGATCAAGCAATGTACTAAAGCTAGATATTGAATCCTTCTACAAATCAATTGCAGAAAATAAACTAGATCACCAATCACAACAAGTAAAGAAACAAGAAAATGAAACCACAACATAGATATTTTCTTGGGGAAAGCGTGCTCCTAAAAACCCCTCTACATTCTATTGTATATTCACCAAATAATCATCAAACAATTACAATGCACTCTTCTCACAAGATTCTCCTGCACTCTACTAATCATCTGACACTGATCCTGACAAAATCAGGCCAACACTTTGCCAATTCTCAGCCTATCTTTACCCTGCCTTGCTCACGCAATTCATGAGGAATGAAATACCTATTCCATGGGAATTTCAATATTTCTCAAATAAACAAGTATCATGGGCAATCCTGTTGTGCTTTAACTACATCCGAGAATTTTTCTAATCATACAACTGATAGTTAACATCGCTTTAACCTTTGTATCAATTGGGTCTCCACTGGAACTGACATGCATGAAACTATTAATAGTAAATCATCAGTTGCATGGAGGATCACTACATGTGAATTAAATCTGGTTTAATTCACTTGACCTCTGACTATTGCAACAAACAGTTACAACTAGTTCAACTGAATTTAACTCACTTAACTGAGTTAACTGATTTCTCATGCATTAAAACAATGCACTAACTGCAACTTGAACTCCATAACTAATAGAATCACTCTACATGCCTCACCAGCCACCCTCAACTCGAAATTCATGAGATAACTAAGTCTATCACACTCATTTAACTATTACAAGTGATTATGAGATAAGATTACAATTTATTGTCCAATTTAATTAAGGGAAAATTAAATTAGACTCATTTCCAATTTATTAAATAAATTGGCTTGCACACTGATGTATTTCTTGGAACAATCACTGTCTGACCTGTGGTCCCACAATAGTGTGTGTGTTTTCATGTTGTTTCTCGATGCCAATTTCACTGTTTATTGTTGCAAATTTCAACAGTTTTAGTCTTGGATCTTCCATGATATCCCATATGAGGAGGAAACAAAAGTCTATAGCATTTAAAATCACTGAAGCATAGTATATTTCCACTACCATAGCTAGGTGTGAAGCAGTTTGGTTGAGGAATCTCTTTAAAGAGCTATTTGAGTAGGTCTTAGACACTACAGTAATATATTGCGATAACAAGAGCGGGATCCGTGTGGCTGAGAATATTTTATTTCATGACAAGTCAAAACACATAGATATTCAATATGACTTCATTTGTGACATGGTGAAAAGAGGAGCTATTAGACTCCATCACATATCGACAAATCAATAGATTGCAGATATTCTCAACAAAGCTTTACCAAAAGGGAATTTCTTCGTATTCAAAGAGAAGCTTGGATTGATGGATGTGACCCCTCTAGATAAGGGGTGACGCTAATGTAGGACACTGAGCCAACTATTCCTATCTTGTTTAATCTCCCAGGGTGAGGAATTGAGATAAAAGGCTCTTTGGGTTGAGGTATCTCTAGATAATACGATATCACCCCTATCTATCAGGCATGAGATGTGTGTGATCCTTTTCTGTTGACAAGTTGGGTATCTCCTCCACCTTTGGTCATTGTAGAGTATACCCAGTTGGAATCATAATCAGAAGTAGGGGTTGTTGGGATTGTCCCTCTCCATTTGGCCAACGGGTTGAGGAGGCTTGAAGGCATGTGATCCTTACCCCTTGGTAAGTCAGGTATATCATCCAAGATGGATTATGATGTCATGTTCTACATTGTGACTCTTAAGGGTCATTAATGGGAATATTAGTAGGAAATAGGATTGGCTTGATATTTTCTCCCCTTTACGGTTCCGGGTTGAGAATGAGCTCCCTGATGTGATACCAGGGTTGAGGTATTCTCCCATGTATGTTTGGATATCCTATTTCTTGGTATTGGTGGATGATAATGCTCCCTAATCCTTCTTATTTTATATTTAATAATGTTTCAGCAGATAGAGTTGAGAAGAGATGGTCAAAGCATGGCGATAACATGACTGGATGATGTGATGATCAACATACAAATATTGATAGGTGGAATTATTCCTAGTTGAGATGGAGTGTTAATTTATGAAACTAGGGTCAAATTCCACCTTGTACAACTCAGAAGATAGAGATGATGATTACATTGAATTACTCTTTTCGAGATGACCAAAATTGATCTAAATATCACCTCATTTGGACAATCAGAGGTTGTTTTTTTTTTAAATTTATGTACCCACTCATTTATATTGGTTTACGTCAGCCCTATGCACATATACCAATGGACAGGTCGAATTCAACTCCAACTGGATCCCCATGGAAGCCTACAAATAGAAGATACCTCAAGCTCATTTCGATACAATCATCACACAATCTCTTCTCCTCTTTTATTGTCTTGGTTCACATAGGTTTGACAGTGGAAGTTCACACAAGGGTTTGAAACTACAAGTTTTAGGCTCACACACATGTAGGGATTTTGTTTCTCAGTCGCATGCACGTCATTGGAAATTTTATTCCCTGGTCGCTTGCATCAAATTTTCCTTAGTGCAACCAGGAGGCTAAATTTTCATGCATATAATACTAAAGGGAACAACTAAGGTTTGAATACATATCCAGAATAATTGATCCCCAGTCGCACACTCAATAACGTGTAGGGAGCGACAAGGTAATTGAGGTATATTTGGGGGTTTTCATCCCAAATTTCACACATAGAGTGCTCCTCAGTGTGATTGGGAAATCACATTTGCATGCACAAGCCTTTAATCAGTGCAACTAGGGGTTTGAAGAAGATTTGGTAAAGTTCAGTTGCACACTTACAGTTCTCCTGGGAGCATCCAGCCGCCTATATAGAATGTCTTAGGGAGTGATCATGAAGTTACAGTCACTCGCATCACATATTGAAGAGTGTGACCAGGGTTCTGAGCTAAGGTTTGATAATTGACCACAATTGACTACAATTTTCTTATGGTTGGATGGTTTCTCTCTGCTTCATTGTAAAATTAAATTCTACATAATATTTTATATTAGGTAAATATCTACTGGAATTTTATGTATTGGGCTCATTGTACTCTCTGCTGAAACTTTTGATGAAGATCTAATAAGAAGAATATTTTAAAGGGTTTTCCCCATAGTGGGTTTTCCCCTTCTCTTTGACCTATTTGGTGTCTCTTATGGTGACTCTATTGTATGCTTTGTCATTGCTTATATTGTTCTATCTTCAGTTACTGCTTATGATTGGAAAAATTGTTAATAATTGGATAAACTACTTAATGAAGATTTGAATTGGGTTGAAGTAATTGAAGCAACATAGAACAATATGGAAAAATTGACAATTTGTAGAATATGTTCTCCCTCATGAATTAAACCACCTTTTTCTCAGATGTTTGCTTTACTTCTTTTGTTTCAACACATTTGGTCAAGTAATCAGGGCATAAACTGATATAATTTTTCTTTCCTCATAGGGTATTAATCGGTTAAATGAAATCCATGCCCCACTTTTCAAATGGCTCTAGAGTCACTTAATGTTGTAAGGGAATTTAATCATTGGGTGTTGGCATACCCCTCCTCTGGCACTGATCACACTTGGTGGTGTACCTCCTTGCATCCTGATGTAAAGTGGGCCAATAGTAACCTATTTGTATAACTTTGAATGTTTTCCCCTTAGTAGAAAAGTGGTCCCCATATGGTCCATGATGGCATGCTGATAGGATGTCAAAGACCTAATTTTCCCTCACAGATATACACGGGATCTGATCTAGCCCTAATATTAAAATATTTCCTCCAATCCAAGTGAATGGGGCACTTTTCCTAACAATATTTCTTTTCTCCTTGGAGGATAGGTTAGGAGGGAACCTCCCAACAACCAAATAGTTGGATATATCAACAAACCAAGGAGAAATCGATGATATGGAAAAGAGATGTTCATCTAGAGGTTGACCATCTATCATTTCTTCCTTTCTTGCAGGAAGGGTTAGTCTTGCCAAGAAATCTACAACCACATTTTCTTTCCATGGTTTATCAACAATAGTCAAATCAAATTGTTGCAATAATAACAACCATCTAATTATCATAGGATTTTCATTAGGTTTATTCATTAAATATTTAATGGTTGCATGATTAGATTGAACAAAATTTTGATAAACAATGATATAATGTGTAAACGTGTTCACAGAGTGCACCAGAACCAAGAGTTCCTTTTCAATGACAATATAATTTAACTCAACTTTAGAAATTTTTTTACTGATGAAATAGATAACATAGGGAAATTTTTCTTCTAATTGTCCTAAGGAAACCCTTACAATTTTTTCTAAGGTATATGTGTGTATATTCAAAGGTAATTCCCAGTTGGGACCCCTTAATGATGAGTGTAGTGGTAAAATTTTCTTTCAGTATTTTGAAGGCCTCTTGAAAGTTGTATATCCAATAAAAATATGATTCTTTAACCAACATTCAAAACAAGGGTAAATATCATTTACTAAAATATTAAGTGAACCTTCTATAAGACCCCGTTAATCTTAGGAAACTCCTGAAATATATTTTATTTTGAGGGGTAGGGACCCTTTTGATGATAGAAATATTATTTGGGTCAATATGTATCCCTTCCTGGTATATGGAATGTCCAAGGACAATCCCTACATTCATTAAAAAATCACATTTCTTAGGGCTCAATGAAATATTCATTTGAATACATTTCTTCAAGACTTCTGCATATTAGAAATAGATTCTTGGAAGTCGCATCCATAAGGAGTGAAATCATCCATGTATATCTCAATAGAGTCATGAACAAGTTAAACAAAGATACTTATAACTTCCCTATGAAACGTAGAAAGGGAATTGTACAGACTGAATGGAATAACTCTATAAGAAAAGGTATTGTAAGAAAATGTAAATGTGGTCTTTTCTTCTTCTTTAGGGTTGATATGAATTTGGTTGTATCCAATAAGTCCATCCAGGAAGGAGAATAATTTATTTCTTGCAAATCCATCTAAGACTTGGTCAATGAAGGGAAAAGGAAAATGGTCCTTCTTTGTAGCCTTGTTAAGTTCTCACTAATCAACACATATTATCCACTTCTCATTATTCTTGGGGACTAAAAAAATAGGTGACACTCACTAACTATTTGAAATGGGATATATGAAAGCTACATCTAGTAGCTTTTGTAACTCTTATTTCACAATTTTCTTAAGAGTTGGATTTATCCTTCTATGTGGTTAGTGCACAAGCTTGCATCCCTCTTTGGTGGAATTATGATGAGTACAAACTAATGGACGCACACATTTAATTTCCTTATAATCCCAAGAAAAATATTCTAGGTGTTTCCTTAGTACATTGCACAATTGTTCTTCCTATTTGGACAAGAGAGAGGGATTGATATTTAGAGTTTTGGATTGGCCAAACTCTACAATCTTGGCATGCTTTAGGGTAAATTTAGAAAAGCACAAGTGAGTCCAAGGACTAATCCAAAATTATTTCATCAACTCAACAACTGGTATGGAAGTGGGAGGTTGATTCTAATAGATATGTTCAATAAGTTCATCTTCATCAAGTTTCCCCCATCTTATAAAAATATCTAGAGTGCAGACTAGGTAGGGGGTTGCGTGATACAATTCATCCTCTTCCTCATCCTCTAGCAATAAAGGTAAACCATATTCAATAGAAGCTTGAGCAGGAGGATACAAAAAAATTTTATTTGATATATTTCCATTCTTGATAGTCATGTTCCCAACCATGCCACTAATTTAGGAATCAATAGTGGAAAACCAAGGTATTCCTAAGATGAGAGGATAGCCATTAAACATTTTTTTCAACTAGAGTACCACAAAATCGTCAGGGCACTCCTAGGAGTTAGTGGAGACCATTACATCCTTAATAATTCCTTTGGGAGCTATTGTGGATCCTTCTGCAAGACGCAACACTCTGGTAGTATTTCTCATATCCCCTTGGATATTGAGCTCCAACATCATTTCCCTGGTAATCACATTGATTTCAGCCCCAAGATTAATCAAGGCATTTGGGACCATAATTTCTTTGATTTGCACATCTGCTACTGGGCTGCGAGCGTCTAGGTAGTTTTGGGAGGTCGCCCTCCCAAGCATGAGTTCCGATAGTTGTCCAACAACATTTATGGTGGGGGTATCTCTTCTTCTTCTTCCAGACCTTTTGAAATTGTTTTCCTTAATAAGCTTGTTGTAGATGGGAACATATTTAATGGAATGGAGAAGGGGTAGCTTGACACAAAAATTCTTGAATTCTCCGAGAAGTTCAACCTCTTTTGTAGTGTTCTTAGTTAGGGTGGACCAACCTTTCAGGATATTGAGGTGCATTGACTTGAGGAGAACTCTCTTCCTTATATTCATAAAGCTCTTCAAGTGGATCATGTGGGTGATTATCTTGAAGCACCATCCCAAACCAAAGGTTGATCAATTTGATTTCCACAGCATAAGCAGGATATGATGTCTCTCCAATATAGACCTCTTGTTATTTCTTTCTGTTCGGGTTCAGACTAGGTTGAGCAGGCATTTGATGTTTCTTAGGTGGGTTATGATGAGTTAGCCATGGTTGAGATTGGGGTATATGTAGTAAATTAGGAGACTGGTTGGTTTTAGGCCTCCTCCCTTTTGAGGGGTTTCTCCATTGGGAAGATTGGGGTGGATATGGCTGAAAAGGAGGGTTGATAGGATGAGGAGGATATGGAAGAGGATAAGACCAATGAGGAGGTGTGGAACATGTTGGATGAGTGGAAAGGTAACAAGGATGGAAAGGTTCATTCTAATTTGGATTGTAGTGAGGATAATGTGCGTATTGCATGCCTTATTGATATGGTCAAGGTCCTGGGGATATCATTTGGTTAATGAAGCACATTTTTTCTGACCCCCTCTCTACTCCTCCCTGGTATACAACCTTTAGGTTTGTTAGAGAGGGACATTTAGCTATTGTGTGATTCTCTTCATAGACCAGGAAGACTTCTATGACATTCAGTGGGAATGCATTCCTAAGATGTCTCTTAATACATCTAGGTCAAAAAATAGCCAATTCGATTTTTGCTTCCTCTTTCTTTCTTTTGATTTGCATTGTATAAATTTGGAAGGAAAAGGTATCCAACATTTCACCCTTGAAATCATCCAACATATTCCCTTTCTCATGCTTGATGGATGTTGCGGAGGGAGAGGGATTGGCCAAACTTTGACTAGGCAGACCCTTTTCCTTTCATCCGTAGAGTGATTGTTAGATACAATTTTGATGTCAACATAAGGTAATTGGTAGATATATCCTCTAGATAGCATGTTGAGTATTTCCAACACATATTCCTCAATCCCTCAGAGAAGAACTAGCTTGAGTGACTCAGGATCAAGGGTAAAATTGTCCCTCCTATAATTGAGTTGAAATATTTCCTCATAATCCTCTAAAGTTTCATTAGTTCCAAGAGTCAAACTAAAAATTTCCTCCTTTATTTCTTTGGACCTACAGTAGTCTAAAAAATATTCATTGAAGGCTTTCTATATTTAGGCCTTGGTAGTGCTGCTGCCTCCATGTAGACCGATAAAATAGCGCAAGGCTACATCTTTAAGGGTAGAAGGAAACAACTTTTGCTTCTGCTCATCAGAGGTATAACAACCCTTGTGAAAATTCCATGTAATAAAGTTTAAAATAATATACATGGTTTATGGGACATGTATTCCAAGCTCAATGTTGGGAAAAACATCTTAATGGGTGTTTATTTGGTTTATTATGGCTAAGGAAATTGGAAGAGGAAAAGAAAAAGGATTTGGAGAGGAAAAGTGGCATTTTTGGCACATTTATTTATGAAAATAATGGAAATTAGGAGAAAATGGAGATGAAAGGTCATAGGTTTCATATGAGGAGGAAAATGAAGGAAAATAATGGAAAATGAAGAAAATAGAGGCCTATTATATAAAAAGGCTTCTAAGGATCAGTTGGTACCTTTTGTCAATGCATTTTTTGGAGCTCTCTCTCTCTCTCTCTTGGACACATGAGTTTTTGTAGCACTTTTGCATTAGAGAAAGAAAGGAAAGAAAGTAGGGAAAAGGAGGAAGCAAGCAAGGAGGAGCAGGAATAAAGTAGCTACAACAAGATTATTTGTAGTTATTAATTTCCATGTATGATTTCCTTTCTATATTTGGCATGCATGGTATTGCATGTCATTCTTTGATATCTTGTCATGGGTGTTTTCTAGGTGTGACAGTGTATTCAGCCTATCCTTTCCATTTATAGATAGCCATGGTTTTGTGGAGTTATCACGTTTTGGTTTAGATAGATTACTCGATGGATTCAAAGATAATTTATGTGGATCTTTGAATTATTATAGAACTAGTTCATTTGTTGTCTCGTTTTAGGGCCTAGGAATCTAGGTTTGGATTGCGGTAAAGTTTGAGAGGTGGTGGTTTTCTCTCCATTTCAGGCCTAGGAATCTTGATTTTGGGATTGCAGTAAAGCCTGGAGAGTATGTCTCAGTTTAGGGCCTAGTGACACCTGATTTAGACTATGGGTTGCGGTAAATCCTGAGAGACTAGGAGACAGGAAAATTCCTCATGGTTTATGCAGAGAGAATATGGTGATATCCATGCTTGTGTTGGCCTAGTGATCAGTTGTATATCATCGTAAAGCCTAGTTTATGATTGATTAGGGTGATGTGGTTTAGCCTCAGGATAACCTGGTTTTTTTTCTGGTTTGGGTCCCACATTCATTCTTGGAATATGGAATGGGGGTGATTGGCTGAAGAGAGATCTCGCTCATCCAATCTATGGTTGGGTGGAACGTGGAAGTCCCATCTATGGTTGGTTTTTAAACTTATTAATGAGAAAATCATTCCTTTTGTATTTTATGTATAATTGAACTGATTATTATGTGGATTCTATTGTTGTTGTATCCATGGTATTTCTGTTGTTATTATGTTGATTATAAACATGTAATTTATCAGTGATGATGTATGGATCTATCCATGTTTTTACCTGTAAATGAATACACAATGAATATATGGTCAAATATGTTGTATTCCAACTTATGATGTAAGGGAGTAATGATTCTTAGTGATTCTCACATAAGTATGAGACCCCTATGTTTAAATCTGTTGTTTATACCTGTAGATGCAATGTTTGTGACATGTTTGAAAAAAATCCTGTCATGGCTGGGAGGGGTCCAGATGAGTTTCTGGTGATTTGATTCCTTCCATACCTTTTTTTGATGTTATTTATCCTCTCCCAAAGTTTCAAGAAGTTATGGGAAGTGACATGGGTCTGGAGCTAAAAAGGTGTCACAAATCTTGGAGTTACAAGCACAAAACATACTTTTTTGGGCCCTTGTCATGACCTTGCCTTAAAATTCCCATGGATATATGCTTCTATCCATTCCCTTTCCCTTACATGCCTGCGGATATAGCTCAAAAGTGTCAAAAATCAGTTCCCTCTCAAGTTTCAGGGGTCTGGGAGGTTGTGTTACCTCATGGAGGTGTTGTTGATGTTGCGTAAGGTCTATTTGTCAGGTTTCTGTCAGTTCCACTTCCTTAAGTTCATCTAGGAGGTTGAATATCATATTAGTATCCTCTTTTCATATGTCTACCCATGTTGGATGGTTACTTGGGTTGATGTGGGAAAAGGGTGTTATAAAGTCGTATCAGATCATGGTTCAACCCTTGGACTGGATGGGTAGTGTGTTGGTCATTCTTTTATTGATTGCTTATGTGTTTCTCATTCCTATGGTGTCTGTGTTTATGAATTGGTGTTGTGTTGGCCATGGTGGCATTGGTTTCACCATGGAAGGATTGATGATGATGTTGTCAACATGTTGTCATGAGTGTATCACTGATTTTGTGTTGTTTACGCTTATGTGTTGTCCGTGCACACTTGCTTACATCTTGCTACGTGTTGAATATGCATTGATTGTTTATACTAGGTCACATATTGGTCATGCTTTTGCATTGTCTATCTATGCTCACTTTAGTAATGTAATATGATGAAAATGCATTGTTCATTCATGCTGGGTTACATGTTTCTTATGTTGGTGTATGGTCTGTGCTTGTGATGGTGTGGTCAAGTTGCATTGTTATGGTTATGCATTAGGTCAGGTTGTGTAATTTTAATGGTTATGTGTCCATGACTAGACTCCAACTAGAATGAAATTTATATGATGTCATGATAGTATACATGTATTGCGCTGATTGATTGATCTTGCAGGAAGTGTCCTCCCAAAATTACACTAAGGTACATTCGTTTTTTATTATTTGTTTTAGCTGACATATTATACTTTGCAGGAGAAATATCAATACGGATAGAAAGATGGTATAATACAAGGACTCTCCATATTAGTCATATGTGCATCATTTTGGAAACTCTTCTAATATGGAAGACACATTGAGAATCCTAAAGAAATAAATAAGGATTTGTAAGACGAATAATGACAGGATCATACAAGCACAAGAGAAACAAGCAGAGGTGAATGCAATAATTCTCTAGAGCTTGTTAGAATTGTAGAAACAAGTGTTCAGTGCAGGAATTGCACTTAAGCAAGCTCCTTCAACACTTAATTGTCAACTCAGGGGTTTCGTAAACTTAGAGACGAAGCACGGGTAATTGTAGAAGTGGTATGAACTTTTCCTATTTCTATTTCTACTTCTCAATTGAAATATTGTAGAATCAAACATAAAACAATATCGAAGGCAATTGACACCAAAGTAATTCTAGTGTTGGAATGTAAAATAATGCATTTTAGAGGAAATCAAATAAAGAATCTTTCAAACTGTTGTAAATAATCTTAACTGATGAAGTAAAATTCTATGTTTATCCTCATTATAGGTGGTGGCAGTTTAACAAGTGGGCCCTTGAAAATATCTGCCTTCTAAATGATTTTCATTCTCACACTAAGTGGTCCTTCCTGTACTCCTGCAATTTTCTTGCACTATTACAGGTATTTATGTGAGAAGTATATTTTACACTTATACTGAAGACTTGTGTCTTCATGTAGGGGCTCTAAACCTCAAGGCTTGGAGCACTATATTCCTGTAAAAAGACACTGGTTCTTGTACCGGAACGTTGTTTGTTGCAATATGATGAGTAGTACTCCTCATGGAAACCTACTTGATAAGTTGCCTATGATAAGCAACCTATGTGTTAAAGATGTAAGAATGATGTATCTCCATCAATGCCAAAAGAGGAGCACTTGAAACAGCAACAAAGAAAAGAGAAAATGAAATATGAAGCTGAGGCAGTTTTAGAAGGGTTAGTTGATTGGAGATCTGGAAAGGCAGCAGAGACATCAGAGAAAACAGTGGCAAAGGAATTGGCAAAGACAGGAGCAGCACCTAAACTATCCATAAGGCAAAAGAGACAAGGTAATAAATTGAAGGACCAATTGAATATCTGGCCAAGACCAGGAGGGTTTTATAGTTGATTTCATTTGTATTTGTTGATGAAGAACTGTGGAATTGTGTTAAGTATGGTTGAGTAAATCTGGAATATATATGACCTGTGTGGCCAATTTCATAATAGGTAGAGGATACCTACGGTGCCCGGAGAGGAATGAAATCATTGTTGCAGAGTTAGGGACATGTGTATTGACTGATGTAATTCTTGTGTGGAACCCCTGAACCTCTGTGTGAATAATCTCTGAAATGGAGTCAAATGATGTCCTATATAATTGGAATGCTTGAATGATACTTTGTATCTGATGAGGCTATTGATGAGAGATGGCGCAGATTAATGGAGTAGCGGAACCTTGGTGGCGGCAGTGGTGGCGCTTCGGTAGCGACACTCTCTTCTGGTGGTTGCGGAGGCATCCCTCCGCTGGTTCAAAACTGTCGGGGTGTGCTCCCGCAACAAATCGTGACCATTGATCTCTGGTCAATGCCCGATGAATGGGTCAACTGCGGAGGCACCCCCTTGGGTTAATCATCGGACTGTTTGTGCCCCCGCAGTACCATTGATCTCAGTTAACCACACAGCCTTTAACGTAAACTCCGAAAGACGGACGGAACCTTAAGCGAAGGAGAATCACGTGCGGAATAAACAGTGAAAGCGGATTCCGGTTTTCATCGCACCGCTTTCGACGGGAAAGCAGTATTCAAGAGGTTGGCTCCGATTCCATAAAGCTTTCGACACGTGGCAAGGTGGACCCCCACAAAACCGCTTGTCACTGTGCGCCATCGTGCGTTATAGTTCGACCCAGGACGCCCAACGATATTGTTGTGCGCCGTTGATCTGGGAAGGGGTCATCAGACGGTCATCATTTGTTGAAGGTGCACGAAGATTAACACAGGTACGGCGGGCCATCGCACGTTAACGTTCGGCATCAGAGGTCGAGCGATATGAATATACGTCGTTGATCTGGAAGCTTGCTAATCTAACGGTGATCGGACGCTGGACTTGCGCAAAATTTACTTATGGTACCGTGCGCGTATTTGATTGGCTATTGACTATATTTGTGGGCCCAGGGTCAAAGGTTTATCATATTGTTTGAAAGCGTTAAAATGCGAAAGGTTAACCTTAATCCTAAAGTTAAGTTCAAAAGTATTAAATTAATTATTTAATTACCAAGATCAATAGAACAGTGTGAGTTTTGGAGACCCCGCTAGATTATCTATTTTGACCCCGTCCACGAATACCATTAGCAATTGAATGGTTTTGACCCAAGGTTTTAATAAAGGAAAAAACTATATAAGGTGATGAGAATCATGAAGAATGGTGTGCATGTGATAGAGTTGATAAAAAACGAATCTCTTTTAGAGATATCTGAAGAAACTCTGATATATTTGAATCTATGGTGCACCTGTGAATATGATGATCAAGATCTATGGATCAGATGATGATTAATTCTTGGTTTAATCGACTGACGAAATCATGAAGAACGTATGCATCGTAAGGGTCGTGAATGAATAAATTTCTCATACGATTTACAATATCATCTAGACGTAAAAAGAAACTGGCAATACTCTCATCACTATGCATCCTTAAATTTTCATATTCAATTCTGAGAGTTTGGAGTTTTGCACTTTTTACCTTTGTATCTCCTTCATAGCTTTGAATGATTTTGTCCCATATTTCTTTTGCTGAATTTAGCTACATCACTTTAACATATTTAGATTCAGACATGCTTCCTAATAAAACATTGACTGCTTTGCAATTGATTTCATATTTCTTCCTTCGTGTTGCATCAGTAGGAATAATTGTCAAATAATGATAACCTTCTTCCACGATTGCCCATACTTCTGCACCAAGACTTTGCAAATATGTTTGTTTTCGTATCTTCCAGAATAATAGATTACTTCCATTGAATAGAGGTGGCCTTAAAGAAATTACTCCTTCATGACTTCCCATTGCGACGAATCTCCTTCAAGCGATCAAGCTTCTGCAGAAGGACTTGCTCTGATACCAATTGTTGGAAAAATCCTGAGAGGGGGGGTGTGAATCAATATTTAGAGCTAACTGATAATTTTCTGTTTTCCTTTCTCTTAAAACCATATGTTACATTACTGCATCCAACTTGTATGTCCAGAGATCTTATTATGTCTTTACTTAGATCATTGCATCATTCATAAGCAGTAAGCATGAATAGAAATAACAGAACAAACCATCAAACATAAGCAACACATATGAACACTAGGATTTAAGGTGGAAACCCAATTCAGGAGAAAACCAATGCTGCTGTAATTTCTTCCTTCAACATTTATTATAGAGAAAACTTCTTACAATATATGCTGGTGCAGACTTATACCAGCACGTAGGCATCCACCTGCAGAAGGCTACAACCTTATCTCATTTACCAGCCTCTCCTGGAAGGGAGCTACGACCCCCTGCTCTCGTTTACCAGCCTCTCCTACCCCCTGCTCTCGTTTACCAGCCACCACTGGAAGGGAGCTAAAACCCCCTCACTGAAGGCTTCGACCCTCAGCACCACTGCGGACCACGTTTCATCAATTTTCATACTGGATCCACCAGTTTCCACACGAATTACCTTGCAAGCCACCAGATTTATTCATTCAGTACACTCACACCAATTCTTCATGATTTCGTTCGTCGTTCAAAACAAGAGATTCATCATCGTCAGATTATATCCATGGGTGCATCGTAGTTTCAGATTTACCAGTTAAGAACAGATTTCGCCCATACAGATATTCCTTAGAGAAATTTATTCATTCACGACCCTTACGATGCATCGGTTCTTCATGATTTCGTCAGTCGATTAAACAGGAATTAATCATCATCTGATCCAGAGATCTTGATCATCATATTCATAGGTGCACCATAGATTCAGATATATCAGAGTTTCTTCAGATATCTCTAAAAGAGATTTGTTTTTTATCAACTCTGTCACATGCACACCATTCTTCATGATTCTCATCACCTTATATAGTTTTCACCTTTATTAAAAGCTTGGGTCAAAACCATTCAATTGATAATGGTATTCGTGGACGGGGTCAAAATATATAATCCAACGGGGTCTCCAAAACTCACACTATTCTATTGATCTTGATAATTACAAAATTAATTTAATACTTTTGAACTTAAATTTAGGATTAAGGTTAACCTTTCGCATTTTAACGCTTTCAAACAATATGATAAACATTTGACCTCGAGCCCAAAAATATAGTCAATAGCCAATCAAATACACGCACAGTACCATAAGTAAATTTAGCGCAAGTCCAGCGTCCGACCACCATTAGATTAGCAAGCTTCCAGATCAACGACGTATATTCATATCGCTCGACCTCCGATGTCGAACGTTAATGTGCGATGGCCCGCCATACCTGTGTTAATATTCGCGCACCTTCAACAAATGATGACCGTCCGATGACCCCTTCCCAGATCAACGACGCTCAACGATATCGCTGGGCATCCTGGGTCGAACTATAACATGCGATGGCACACAGTGACAAGTGGTTTTCCATGGGTCCACCTCGCCACACATCAACGTTTCTATGGAATCGCTCCCCAACCAGGAAATACCGCCCATCACCGAAAGGTGGTGTGATGAAACCCGGAAATCGCCTTCACTATTCACTCGGTCATGGTTCTGCCCTTCTACTCCTGGTTCCGTCCAACTTCGTGCTCCGTCGTCTGATCTGAGATCAACGGTTAGCGGGAGCACAAACAGCCCGGAAATTAACATGGAGGGGTGCCTCTGTAGTTGACCTGTTCATCGGGCATTGACCAGAGATCAACGGTCACGATTTATTGCGGGAGAACACCCCGACAATTTTGAACCAGCGGAGGGGTGCCTTCGCAACCACCAGAAGAGAGTGTCGCTACCGAAGCGCCACCACTGCCGCCACCAAGGTTCCGCTACTCCATTAATCTGTGCCATCTCGCATAAACTGCCTCATCAGATACAGAGTATCATTCAAGCCTTCCAATTATACACGACATCATTCGACTCCATTTCAGAGATTATTCACAAAAAGGTTCAGGGGATTCCACACAAGAATTACATCAGTAAATACACATGTCCCTAACTCTACAACAATGATTTCATTTCTCTCCGGGCACCGTAGGTATCCTCTACCTATTATGAAATTGGCCACACAGGTCATATATATTCCAGATTTACTCAACCATACTTAACACAATTCCACAGTTCTTCATCAACAAATACAAATGAAATCAACTATAAAACCCTCTTGGTCTTGGCCAGATATTCAATTGGTCCTTCAATTTATTACCTTGTCTCTTTTGTCTTATGGATAGTTTAGATGTTGCTCCTGTCTTTGCCAATTCCTTTGCCACTGTTTTCTCTGATGTCTCTGCTGCCTTTCCAGATCTCCAATCAACTAACCCTTCTAAAACTGCCTTAGCTTCATATTTCATTTGCTCTTTTCTTTGTTGCTGTTTCAAGTGCTCCTCTTTTGGCATTGATGGAGATACATCATTCTTACACCTTTAGCACATAGGTTTCTTATCATAGGAAACTTATCAAGTAGGTTTCCATCAAGGAAAACACTCTGCATTATATTGCCAACACTGCCCAAACATAACCTGTCTTTTTACAGGAATATAGTGCTCCAAGCCTTGAGGTTTAGAGCCCCTACATGAAGACACAAGTCTTCAGTATAAGTGTAAAATATACTTCTCACATAAATACCTGTAATAGTGCAAGAAAATTGCAGGAGTACAGGAAGGACCACTTAGTGTGAGAATGAAAATCATTTAGAAGGCAGATATTTTCAAGGGCCCACTTGTTAAACTGCCACCACCTATAATGAGGATAAACATAGAATTTTACTTCATCAGTTAAGATTATTTACAACAGTTTGAAAGATTCTTTATTTGATTTCCTCTAAAATGCATTATTTTACATTCCAACACTAGAATTACTTTGGTGTCAATTGCCTTCGATATTGTTTTATGTTTGATTCTACAATATTTCAATTGAGAAGTAGAAATAGAAATAGGAAAAGTTCATACCACTTCTACAATTACCCGTGCTTCGTCTCTAAGTTTACGAAACCCCTGAGTTGACAATTAAGTGTTGAAGGAGCTTGCTTAAGTGCAATTCCTGCACTGAACACTTGTTTCTACAATTCTAACAAGCTCTAGAGAATTATTGCATTCACCTCTGCTTGTTTCTCTTGTGCTTGTATGATCCTGTCATTATTCGTCTTACAAATCCTTATTTATTTCTTTAGGATTCTCAATGTGTCTTCCATATTAGAAGAGTTTCCAAAATGATGCACATATGACTAATATGGAGAGTCCTTGTATTATACCATCTTTCTATCCGTATTGATATTTCTCCTGCAAAGTATAATATGTCAGCTAAAACAAATAATAAAAAACGAATGTACCTTAGTGTAATTTTGGGAGGACACTTCCTGCAAGATCAATCAATCAGCGCAATACATGTATACTATCATGACATCATATAAATTTCATTCTAGTTGGAGTCTAGTCATGGACACATAACCATTAAAATTACACAACCTGACCTAATGCATAACCATAACAATGCAACTTGACCACACCATCACAAGCACAGACCATACACCAACATAAGAAACATGTAACCCAGCATGAATGAACAATGCATTTTCATCATATTACATTACTAAAGTGAGCATAGATAGACAATGCAAAAGCATGACCAATATGTGACCTAGTATAAACAATCAATGCATATTCAACACGTAGCAAGATGTAAGCAAGTGTGCACGGACAACACATAAGCGTAAACAACACAAAATCAGTGATACACTCATGACAACATGTTGACAACATCATCATCAATCCTTCCATGGTGAAACCAATGCCACCATGGCCAACACAACACCAATTCATAAACACAGACACCATAGGAATGAGAAACACATAAGCAATCAATAAAAGAATGACCAACACACTACCCATCCAGTCCAAGGGTTGAACCATGATCTGATACGACTTTATAACACCCTTTTCCCACATCAACCCAAGTAACCATCCAACATGGGTAGACATATGAAAAGAGGATACTAATATGATATTCAACCTCCTAGATGAACTTAAGGAAGTGGAACTGACAGAAACCTGACAAATAGACCTTACGCAACATCAACAACACCTCCATGAGGTAACACAACCTCCCAGACCCCTGAAACTTGAGAGGGAACTGATTTTTGACACTTTTGAGCTATATCCGCAGGCATGTAAGGGAAAGGGAATGGATAGAAGCATATATCCATGGGAATTTTAAGGCAAGGTCATGACAAGGGCCCAAAAAAGTATGTTTTGTGCTTGTAACTCCAAGATTTGTGACACCTTTTTAGCTCCAGACCCATGTCACTTCCCATAACTTCTTGAAACTTTGGGAGAGGATAAATAACATCAAAAAAAGGTATGGAAGGAATCAAATCACCAGAAACTCATCTGGACCCCTCCCAGCCATGACAGGATTTTTTTCAAACATGTCACAAACATTGCATCTACAGGTATAAACAACAGATTTAAACATAGGGGTCTCATACTTATGTGAGAATCACTAAGAATCATTACTCCCTTACATCATAAGTTGGAATACAACATATTTGACCATATATTCATTGTGTATTCATTTACAGGTAAAAACATGGATAGATCCATACATCATCACTGATAAATTACATGTTTATAATCAACATAATAACAACAGAAATACCATGGATACAACAACAATAGAATCCACATAATAATCAGTTCAATTATACATAAAATACAAAAGGAATGATTTTCTCATTAATAAGTTTAAAAACCAACCATAGATGGGACTTCCACGTTCCACCCAACCATAGATTGGATGAGCGAGATCTCTCTTCAGCCAATCACCCCCATTCCATATTCCAAGAATGAATGTGGGACCCAAACCAGAAAAAAAACCAGGTTATCCTGAGGCTAAACCACATCACCCTAATCAATCATAAACTAGGCTTTACGATGATATACAACTGATCACTAGGCCAACACAAGCATGGATATCACCATATTCTCTCTGCATAAACCATGAGGAATTTTCCTGTCTCCTAGTCTCTCAGGATTTACCGCAACCCATAGTCTAAATCAGGTGTCACTAGGCCCTAAACTGAGACATACTCTCCAGGCTTTACTGCAATCCCAAAATCAAGATTCCTAGGCCTGAAATGGAGAGAAAACCACCACCTCTCAAACTTTACCGCAATCCAAACCTAGATTCCTAGGCCCTAAAACGAGACAACAAATGAACTAGTTCTATAATAATTCAAAGATCCACATAAATTATCTTTGAATCCATCGAGTAATCTATCTAAACCAAAACGTGATAACTCCACAAAACCATGGCTATCTATAAATGGAAAGGATAGGCTGAATACACTGTCACACCTAGAAAACACCCATGACAAGATATCAAAGAATGACATGCAATACCATGCATGCCAAATATAGAAAGGAAATCATACATGGAAATTAATAACTACAAATAATCTTGTTGTAGCTACTTTATTCCTGCTCCTCCTTGCTTGCTTCCTCCTTTTCCCTACTTTCTTTCCTTTCTTTCTCTAATGCAAAAGTGCTACAAAAACTCATGTGTCCAAGAGAGAGAGAGAGAGAGCTCCAAAAAATGCATTGACAAAAGGTACCAACTGATCCTTAGAAGCCTTTTTATATAATAGGCCTCTATTTTCTTCATTTTCCATTATTTTCCTTCATTTTCCTCCTCATATGAAACCTATGACCTTTCATCTCCATTTTCTCCTAATTTCCATTATTTTCATAAATAAATGTGCCAAAAATGCCACTTTTCCTCTCCAAATCCTTTTTCTTTTCCTCTTCCAATTTCCTTAGCCATAATAAACCAAATAAACACCCATTAAGATGTTTTTCCCAACATTGAGCTTGGAATACATGTCCCATAAACCATGTATATTATTTTAAACTTTATTACATGGAATTTTCACAAGGGTTGTTATACCTCTGATGAGCAGAAGCAAAAGTTGTTTCCTTCTACCCTTAAAGATGTAGCCTTGCGCTATTTTATCGGTCTACATGGAGGCAGCAGCACTACCAAGGCCTAAATATAGAAAGCCTTCAATGAATATTTTTTAGACTACTGTAGGTCCAAAGAAATAAAGGAGGAAATTTTTAGTTTGACTCTTGGAACTAATGAAACTTTAGAGGATTATGAGGAAATATTTCAACTCAATTATAGGAGGGACAATTTTACCCTTGATCCTGAGTCACTCAAGCTAGTTCTTCTCTGAGGGATTGAGGAATATGTGTTGGAAATACTCAACATGCTATCTAGAGGATATATCTACCAATTACCTTATGTTGACATCAAAATTGTATCTAACAATCACTCTACGGATGAAAGGAAAAGGGTCTGCCTAGTCAAAGTTTGGCCAATCCCTCTCCCTCCGCAACATCCATCAAGCATGAGAAAGGGAATATGTTGGATGATTTCAAGGGTGAAATGTTGGATACCTTTTCCTTCCAAATTTATACAATGCAAATCAAAAGAAAGAAAGAGGAAGCAAAAATCGAATTGGCTATTTTTTGACCTAGATGTATTAAGAGACATCTTAGGAATGCATTCCCACTGAATGTCATAGAAGTCTTCCTGGTCTATGAAGAGAATCACACAATAGCTAAATGTCCCTCTCTAACAAACCTAAAGGTTGTATACCAGGGAGGAGTAGAGAGGGGGTCAGAAAAAATGTGCTTCATTAACCAAATGATATCCCCAGGACCTTGACCATATCAATAAGGCATGCAATACGCACATTATCCTCACTACAATCCAAATTAGAATGAACCTTTCCATCCTTGTTACCTTTCCACTCATCCAACATGTTCCACACCTCCTCATTGGTCTTATCCTCTTCCATATCCTCCTCATCCTATCAACCCTCCTTTTCAGCCATATCCACCCCAATCTTCCCAATGGAGAAACCCCTCAAAAGGGAGGAGGCCTAAAACCAACCAGTCTCCTAATTTACTACATATACCCCAATCTCAACCATGGCTAACTCATCATAACCCACCTAAGAAACATCAAATGCCTGCTCAACCTAGTCTGAACCCGAACAGAAAGAAATAACAAGAGGTCTATATTGGAGAGACATCATATCCTGCTTATGCTGTGGAAATCAAATTGATCAACCTTTGGTTTGGGATGGTGCTTCAAGATAATCACCCACATGATCCACTTGAAGAGCTTTATGAATATAAGGAAGAGAGTTCTCCTCAAGTCAATGCACCTCAATATCCTGAAAGGTTGGTCCACCCTAACTAAGAACACTACAAAAGAGGTTGAACTTCTCGGAGAATTCAAGAATTTTTGTGTCAAGCTACCCCTTCTCCATTCCATTAAATATGTTCCCATCTACAACAAGCTTATTAAGGAAAACAATTTCAAAAGGTCTGGAAGAAGAAGAAGAGATACCCCCACCATAAATGTTGTTGGACAACTATCGGAACTCATGCTTGGGAGGGCGACCTCCCAAAACTACCTAGACGCTCGCAGCCCAGTAGCAGATGTGCAAATCAAAGAAATTATGGTCCCAAATGCCTTGATTAATCTTGGGGCTGAAATCAATGTGATTACCAGGGAAATGATGTTGGAGCTCAATATCCAAGGGGATATGAGAAATACTACCAGAGTGTTGCGTCTTGCAGAAGGATCCACAATAGCTCCCAAAGGAATTATTAAGGATGTAATGGTCTCCACTAACTCCTAGGAGTGCCCTGACGATTTTGTGGTACTCTAGTTGAAAAAAATGTTTAATGGCTATCCTCTCATCTTAGGAATACCTTGGTTTTCCACTATTGATTCCTAAATTAGTGGCATGGTTGGGAACATGACTATCAAGAATGGAAATATATCAAATAAAATTTTTTTGTATCCTCCTGCTCAAGCTTCTATTGAATATGGTTTACCTTTATTGCTAGAGGATGAGGAAGAGGATGAATTGTATCACGCAACCCCCTACCTAGTCTGCACTCTAGATATTTTTATAAGATGGGGGAAACTTGATGAAGATGAACTTATTGAACATATCTATTAGAATCAACCTCCCACTTCCATACCAGTTGTTGAGTTGATGAAATAATTTTGGATTAGTCCTTGGACTCACTTGTGCTTTTCTAAATTTACCCTAAAGCATGCCAAGATTGTAGAGTTTGGCCAATCCAAAACTCTAAATATCAATCCCTCTCTCTTGTCCAAATAGGAAGAACAATTGTGCAATGTACTAAGGAAACACCTAGAATATTTTTCTTGGGATTATAAGGAAATTAAATGTGTGCGTCCATTAGTTTGTACTCATCATAATTCCACCAAAGAGGGATGCAAGCTTGTGCACTAACCACATAGAAGGATAAATCCAACTCTTAAGAAAATTGTGAAATAAGAGTTACAAAAGCTACTAGATGTAGCTTTCATATATCCCATTTCAAATAGTTAGTGAGTGTCACCTATTTTTTTAGTCCCCAAGAATAATGAGAAGTGGATAATATGTGTTGATTAGTGAGAACTTAACAAGGCTACAAAGAAGGACCATTTTCCTTTTCCCTTCATTGACCAAGTCTTAGATGGATTTGCAAGAAATAAATTATTCTCCTTCCTGGATGGACTTATTGGATACAACCAAATTCATATCAACCCTAAAGAAGAAGAAAAGACCACATTTACATTTTCTTACAATACCTTTTCTTATAGAGTTATTCCATTCAGTCTGTACAATTCCCTTTCTACGTTTCATAGGGAAGTTATAAGTATCTTTGTTTAACTTGTTCATGACTCTATTGAGATATACATGGATGATTTCACTCCTTATGGATGCGACTTCCAAGAATCTATTTCTAATATGCAGAAGTCTTGAAGAAATGTATTCAAATGAATATTTCATTGAGCCCTAAGAAATGTGATTTTTTAATGAATGTAGGGATTGTCCTTGGACATTCCATATACCAGGAAGGGATACATATTGACCCAAATAATATTTCTATCATCAAAAGGGTCCCTACCCCTCAAAATAAAATATATTTCAGGAGTTTCCTAAGATTAACGGGGTCTTATAGAAGGTTCACTTAATATTTTAGTAAATGATATTTACCCTTGTTTTGAATGTTGGTTAAAGAATCATATTTTTATTGGATATACAACTTTCAAGAGGCCTTCAAAATACTGAAAGAAAATTTTACCACTACACTCATCATTAAGGGGTCCCAACTGGGAATTACCTTTGAATATACACACATATACCTTAGAAAAAATTGTAAGGGTTTCCTTAGGACAATTAGAAGAAAAATTTCCCTATGTTATCTATTTCATCAGTAAAAAAATTTCTAAAGTTGAGTTAAATTATATTGTCATTGAAAAGGAACTCTTGGTTCTGGTGCACTCTGTGAACACGTTTACACATTATATCATTGTTTATCAAAATTTTGTTCAATCTAATCATGCAACCATTAAATATTTAATGAATAAACCTAATGAAAATCCTATGATAATTAGATGGTTGTTATTATTGCAACAATTTGATTTGACTATTGTTGATAAACCATGGAAAGAAAATGTGGTTGTAGATTTCTTGGCAAGACTAACCCTTCCTGCAAGAAAGGAAGAAATGATAGATGGTCAACCTCTAGATGAACATCTCTTTTCCATATCATCGATTTCTCCTTGGTTTGTTGATATATCCAACTATTTGGTTGTTGGGAGGTTCCCTCCTAACCTATCCTCCAAGGAGAAAAGAAATATTGTTAGGAAAAGTGCCCCATTCACTTGGATTGGAGGAAATATTTTAATATTAGGGCTAGATCAGATCCCGTGTATATCTGTGAGGGAAAATTAGGTCTTTGACATCCTATCAGCATGCCATCATGGACCATATGGGGACCACTTTTCTACTAAGGGGAAAACATTCAAAGTTATACAAATAGGTTACTATTGGCCCACTTTACATCAGGATGCAAGGAGGTACACCACCAAGTGTGATCAGTGCCAGAGGAGGGGTATGCCAACACCCAATGATTAAATTCCCTTACAACATTAAGTGACTCTAGAGCCATTTGAAAAGTGGGGCATGGATTTCATTTAACCGATTAATACCCTATGAGGAAAGAAAAATTATATCAGTTTATGCCCTGATTACTTGACCAAATGTGTTGAAACAAAAGAAGTAAAGCAAACATCTGAGAAAAAGGTGGTTTAATTCATGAGGGAGAACATATTCTACAAATTGTCAATTTTTCCATATTGTTCTATGTTGCTTCAATTACTTCAACCCAATTCAAATCTTCATTAAGTAGTTTATCCAATTATTAACAATTTTTCCAATCATAAGCAGTAACTGAAGATAGAACAATATAAGCAATGACAAAGCATACAATAGAGTCACCATAAGAGACACCAAATAGGTCAAAGAGAAGGGGAAAACCCACTATGGGGAAAACCCTTTAAAATATTCTTCTTATTAGATCTTCATCAAAAGTTTCAGCAGAGAGTACAATGAGCCCAATACATAAAATTCCAGTAGATATTTACCTAATATAAAATATTATGTAGAATTTAATTTTACAATGAAGCAGAGAGAAACCATCCAACCATAAGAAAATTGTAGTCAATTGTGGTCAATTATCAAACCTTAGCTCAGAACCCTGGTCACACTCTTCAATATGTGATGCGAGTGACTGTAACTTCATGATCACTCCCTAAGACATTCTATATAGGCGGCTGGATGCTCCCAGGAGAACTGTAAGTGTGCAACTGAACTTTACCAAATCTTCTTCAAACCCCTAGTTGCACTGATTAAAGGCTTGTGCATGCAAATGTGATTTCCCAATCACACTGAGGAGCACTCTATGTGTGAAATTTGGGATGAAAACCCCCAAATATACCTCAATTACCTTGTCGCTCCCTACACGTTATTGAGTGTGCGACTGGGGATCAATTATTCTGGATATGTATTCAAACCTTAGTTGTTCCCTTTAGTATTATATGCATGAAAATTTAGCCTCCTGGTTGCACTAAGGAAAATTTGATGCAAGCGACCAGGGAATAAAATTTCCAATGACGTGCATGCGACTGAGAAACAAAATCCCTACATGTGTGTGAGCCTAAAACTTGTAGTTTCAAACCCTTGTGTGAACTTCCACTGTCAAACCTATGTGAACCAAGACAATAAAAGAGGAGAAGAGATTGTGTGATGATTGTATCGAAATGAGCTTGAGGTATCTTCTATTTGTAGGCTTCCATGGGGATCCAGTTGGAGTTGAATTCGACCTGTCCATTGGTATATGTGCATAGGGCTGACGTAAACCAATATAAATGAGTGGGTACATAAATTTAAAAAAAAAACAACCTCTGATTGTCCAAATGAGGTGATATTTAGATCAATTTTGGTCATCTCGAAAAGAGTAATTCAATGTAATCATCATCTCTATCTTCTGAGTTGTACAAGGTGGAATTTGACCCTAGTTTCATAAATTAACACTCCATCTCAACTAGGAATAATTCCACCTATCAATATTTGTATGTTGATCATCACATCATCCAGTCATGTTATCGCCATGCTTTGACCATCTCTTCTCAACTCTATCTGCTGAAACATTATTAAATATAAAATAAGAAGGATTAGGGAGCATTATCATCCACCAATACCAAGAAATAGGATATCCAAACATACATGGGAGAATACCTCAACCCTGGTATCACATCAGGGAGCTCATTCTCAACCCGGAACCGTAAAGGGGAGAAAATATCAAGCCAATCCTATTTCCTACTAATATTCCCATTAATGACCCTTAAGAGTCACAATGTAGAACATGACATCATAATCCATCTTGGATGATATACCTGACTTACCAAGGGGTAAGGATCACATGCCTTCAAGCCTCCTCAACCCGTTGGCCAAATGGAGAGGGACAATCCCAACAACCCCTACTTCTGATTATGATTCCAACTGGGTATACTCTACAATGACCAAAGGTGGAGGAGATACCCAACTTGTCAACAGAAAAGGATCACACACATCTCATGCCTGATAGATAGGGGTGATATCGTATTATCTAGAGATACCTCAACCCAAAGAGCCTTTTATCTCAATTCCTCACCCTGGGAGATTAAACAAGATAGGAATAGTTGGCTCAGTGTCCTACATTAGCGTCACCCCTTATCTAGAGGGGTCACATCCATCAATCCAAGCTTCTCTTTGAATACGAAGAAATTCCCTTTTGGTAAAGCTTTGTTGAGAATATCTGCAATCTATTGATTTGTCGATATGTGATGGAGTCTAATAGCTCCTCTTTTCACCATGTCACAAATGAAGTCATATTGAATATCTATGTGTTTTGACTTGTCATGAAATAAAATATTCTCAGCCACACGGATCCCGCTCTTGTTATCGCAATATATTACTGTAGTGTCTAAGACCTACTCAAATAGCTCTTTAAAGAGATTCCTCAACCAAACTGCTTCACACCTAGCTATGGTAGTGGAAATATACTATGCTTCAGTGATTTTAAATGCTATAGACTTTTGTTTCCTCCTCATATGGGATATCATGGAAGATCCAAGACTAAAACTGTTGAAATTTGCAACAATAAACAGTGAAATTGGCATCGAGAAACAACATGAAAACACACACACTATTGTGGGACCACAGGTCAGACAGTGATTGTTCCAAGAAATACATCAGTGTGCAAGCCAATTTATTTAATAAATTGGAAATGAGTCTAATTTAATTTTCCCTTAATTAAATTGGACAATAAATTGTAATCTTATCTCATAATCACTTGTAATAGTTAAATGAGTGTGATAGACTTAGTTATCTCATGAATTTCGAGTTGAGGGTGGCTGGTGAGGCATGTAGAGTGATTCTATTAGTTATGGAGTTCAAGTTGCAGTTAGTGCATTGTTTTAATGCATGAGAAATCAGTTAACTCAGTTAAGTGAGTTAAATTCAGTTGAACTAGTTGTAACTGTTTGTTGCAATAGTCAGAGGTCAAGTGAATTAAACCAGATTTAATTCACATGTAGTGATCCTCCATGCAACTGATGATTTACTATTAATAGTTTCATGCATGTCAGTTCCAGTGGAGACCCAATTGATACAAAGGTTAAAGCGATGTTAACTATCAGTTGTATGATTAGAAAAATTCTCGGATGTAGTTAAAGCACAACAGGATTGCCCATGATACTTGTTTATTTGAGAAATATTGAAATTCCCATGGAATAGGTATTTCATTCCTCATGAATTGCGTGAGCAAGGCAGGGTAAAGATAGGCTGAGAATTGGCAAAGTGTTGGCCTGATTTTGTCAGGATCAGTGTCAGATGATTAGTAGAGTGCAGGAGAATCTTGTGAGAAGAGTGCATTGTAATTGTTTGATGATTATTTGGTGAATATACAATAGAATGTAGAGGGGTTTTTAGGAGCACGCTTTCCCCAAGAAAATATCTATGTTGTGGTTTCATTTTCTTGTTTCTTTACTTGTTGTGATTGGTGATCTAGTTTATTTTCTGCAATTGATTTGTAGAAGGATTCAATATCTAGCTTTAGTACATTGCTTGATCGGATTGAATCCATTGATATACATATGTTTGTATAATTTCTACATGGTATCAGAAAGTTAATGTGAAATCACTATAGTGGAGTTAACGCAGAATTTGTGACCGAATAGCATTCAAATTTGTAGAATTATTCTTTGGTGTGACAATGGATCAATATGGCTTTCAATGGCTTGATATTGGAGTATGCACTCGATGGGAGATCTAAGTATACTACGTGTAAATAAAGAATGGAGGTGGTGCCGGGAGGAAAAATGTGTTGAAAGAATTCATTGAGAATGATATTCCCAAGCCTTTCAATTTCTAGATGTCGCTCTTCGATGCAAAGTAAATGATGGTAGCAAGGGTGAGGAGGATCTTACTAGAGGGAGTACGAGACCACATTGTATCAACTCTCCATGGAAAAGCAACACCATATTGATCCGGATTTATGCAGGAACACAACAAAATAAACATATAACCATAAATACAGAGATGCAGCGGAAATACCACTTCATTTCATTAATATCAAAGAACTGAAATTTGCTTACAGACAGAATGGAAATAAAACTAGCTAGGGCGCTGGTAGCTATCTCTGAGAAGAGATGTGGCGGCTACAGGCCTCCGAACTGAGTTACAATGAGGCTCGAGGGCCTATTTATCATTTAGAAACAATGGGAAATCCTAAACAGCCAAAACCCTAACCCTAGGAGATGAAGCGCTAAAACTATGGGCCCCGTTTGGGTAAATTGGTGTTTCAACTTCCCAGGGGCGTAACTTTGGCATACGATCTCCGTTTGACGCGTACCATACCTCGTTAGAAAGATCTATCCGAGGACTAAAAATTTGGAACGAGAAACATTGATCCACGGACCCATGTTGCTCTCCTTTTTCCCAAAAAACGTCGTTTAGGGCCTCAAAACGGCTCCGGAAGTTTAGGACCCGAAAAACTGCTAAAAATAGTAAACTGTGCCGAAACTGAAAAACCGAAATAGACAATGGTGGAGCCCCAAGTGGAATAGGCGGGTGACCACCAATATCCACCTGGATCATTCCTCCCCCCTTAGGAAGCAATGGTCCCCATTGCGTTAAGTTCCTCCATGAGATGAGGAAATTTCTGCTGAACTTGGTCCCTGGTGAACCACTTTCCTTGGTGCAGGAGTTGGCCAGCTTTGACAACCCGATATAGTTGGATCTTATGCTGGCGAGTGTTCTTGATTTGCATGTCCATGATACAATCTGTGGTGGCCTGTTCCATGCAGTCTGGATTTAACTCTGTTGGTGTGAGTTGTTCTGAAATGTCCGAGGTGTCCAGTAGAGGTGGGAAGTAAGGACGAAGGCGATCCACATTGAAGACTGGGTGCAGACCAAGGAATGGTGGAATACTGAGCTCGAATGCATTTTTCCCTATAGCCTTGGTGATGGTGTACGTCCCGTATCGGAGCGGGCGAAGCTTGCGGTGGGGTCCAGTGAGGCGCTCCTTTTGCAAATGTAGCCATACTTTGTCACCCACCTGGAAGTTGTGTGGCACCCGGTGTTGATCATGGCGTTGCTTGTACTTGGCATTGGCTCTGTCCAATATATCATGAACATGTTGGCGGATGTGTTGAATGCGCTCGATGAAGCTACTGGCTTTGTCAACTTCAGACTGGACATGAGCTGAATTGGCCTGAGCAGCTGCAAATGGCATGGCTACGTCAATGGGACATAGTGGTTGGAATCCCAAGCCCACCTGAAAGGGGCTATGGCCGATTGAATTGTGGAGAGCTCGATTATAACTATGTTGTACATAAGGGAGGCTCTCGTCCCATGTGCGAGGATGCTTTGAATTGTACATGCGCAGAATGTGTACAATCATTCTGTTGACGACCTCTGTCTGGCCATCTGTTTGGGGATGGAAAGCTGTGGACTTGGTGAGCTTGGTATCCAACATCGACCAGAGGCTAGACCAAAATGTGCTAAGGAACCTGCTATCCCGATCTGATATGATAGACTGTGGGATCCCAAAGTGCACCCACACTCGTTCAAAGAAGAGTTTAGCAGTGGCTTCTACTGTGATATTCTTCTTGCAGGCCGCCATAATGGCCATCTTCGAGAATCTGTCGACGACCACAAAAACATAGTCATTTCCCTGCTTAGTAGAAGGCAGGCTCGACATGTAATCCATGGAGATGGATTCCCAAGGTCTACTAGGGGTAGGTAGAGGAGTATATAGGCCTTGCTTCTTGATGGTCGGTTTGGAAATGGCACAAGCAGTGCAGGATCTAATGTGCTTCTCGACATCCTTTCGAAGGTTCGGCCAATAGAAATACTTCCGCAGGATTGCTACTGTTTTCTCGACCCCGAAATGCCCAGCGACTCGACTGTAGTGTGCTTCCCATATCATCTTGGCACGCTCGCTTGAAGGAACACAAAGGTGTCCCATGTGACATAAAAGTGTATCTTGGAGGTGAAAATTTGGAACTTGCGCACCCCCCAAGAGTGCCTTGTAAGTTTGGCCGAATTCTGGGTCACTCTCATAGAGAAGCGGCCAATCAGAAGTCTCGTGCCCACAAGAGTTGAGCACAATGGTGAGCGCCACGATCGGTGGTCGGCTGAGGTAGTCTGCAACATGATTGGTGCTACCCTTCTTATACTTGATGTTCAAATGAAACTGTTGCAGATATGTAGACCACTTCTGATGGCGATCATTCCGCAACTTCCCTTGTGTCTGTATGAACTGCAGGGGCCTGTGGTCTGTATGGATGATTGTTTCCTTCCCCAAAATGTAATGCTTCCATTGTCGACAAGCTTGCACAATGGAGTACATTTCTTTGTCATATGTGGGGTACTTGTGAACTGTGTCAGACAATGTCTCACTGTGAAATGCCACTGGATGTCCATGTTGAGTAAGAACTGCCCCAATAGCATAGTCAGAGGCATCTGTCTCGATCTCAAATGGATGTTGCAAGTCTGGTAAAGTGAGCACTGGGGCAGAACAGAGGCGGTTTTTCAGTTCTGTGAACGCCTTCTATTGAGGTTCTGACCAAAAAATATTTGCTCTCGCTCCTCCCTTGGTGACTTGACTCAAGGGCCAAGTGATATGAGAGAATCCCAACACGAACCTTCGATAGAAATTAGCAAGACCCAGAAAGCTGCGAAGCTCTGTTATAGTGGTTGGGGCTGGCCAATCCCGAATGACTTGGATCTTAGCTGGATCCACATGCACCCCCCTTTCATCAATAATGTATCCCAGATATTGAACCTGGGTCATGCCAAAAGTGCACTTCTCCAAATTGGCACACAACTTGTGTTGCCGCAGTGTTTGGAGGACTTGTCTGATGTGGTGAAGGTGCTCTTCCCAAGTCTGGCTGAAGATCAGAATATCATCCAAGTACACCACTACAAATGAGTTGGTGAATGGCCGCAAGATGTCATCCATCATCCTCATGAAGGTGGTGGGAGCATTCGTCAACCCGAAAGGCATGACCAGCCATTCAAAAAGGCCTTCCTTGGCTTTGAAGGCAGTCTTCCACACATCGGAGGGTTCAATTGGT
This sequence comes from Pinus albicaulis, assembly GCA_034641835.2. Classification (NCBI taxonomy): domain Eukaryota; kingdom Viridiplantae; phylum Streptophyta; class Pinopsida; order Pinales; family Pinaceae; genus Pinus; species Pinus albicaulis. Next base: position 885,308,409 of record CM076576.1, read on the forward strand.
ACCTGGTGATACCCAGACTTCAGGTCGATCTTGCTGAAATATTTTTGCACCTTTGAGTTGGTCCAGAAGGTCATCAATCCGTGGGATTGGGTACCTATTCCGGACAGTGATCTTGTTCAGCGCCCGATAGTCAATACAGAGTCTCCACGTCCCATCCTTCTTCTGTACCAACACAATCGAGCTCCCACAGGGCGATGAACTTGGTCTGATGTGACCTTTCTGCAACAGCTCCTGAATCTGCCTCTTGATTTCATCATTCTCCAAAACAGAGCGCCGATAGATCGGTCCATTAGGTAGCGGCGCACCGGGGGTCAGATCAATCGGGTGCTTGACCTGACAGTGCAGAGGAACCCCTGTGGGTGAGGTGAATATGTCCCCGTACTCCTCCACAAACTTATCCATTTGTTGTTGTTGTGCAGAGGAGCCCTGTCTGGAGGTCGTGGCCACAGTCTTCTTCTTGCCCTGGGGGCGGATCATCAGGAAAACGAATTTCCTGGTTTGGGAAATGAGCTTACTACATTGTTTTGCAGTAACCAAAGAGATAGCGGCAGGAGGTGGTACCTCTGGTATCCCGTACAACTTATTTCCCAAAGTAACAATAACAGCACGAGGTCGAGACTCATACACAGCATGACGCTTCCACAAGTATGGTTGTCCTAATAATACATCAGAAACATCAATAGGAGAAACGTCACATAATACCTCATCCGTGAAGGGCTTGATGCTATAGGGAAGGCGACACTGCTGGCTGACGCGAAGATCTCGTCCTTGGTGAAGCCACCCGATGGTGTATGGATGTGGGTGAGTCGTGGTCAGCAAGCCCAACCGCTTCACGACGTCTGCTGAAATGAGGTTCTTTTGGCTCCCATTGTCGAAAATGAACTGTACCGAGGAGCCCTTTACCCACATCTGGGAGTGGAAGAGACGTTCCTCCTCCTCTGGATCTTCCGGTTCCTCCTTCTGGATCTTTGTAGTGGCAACAATGGCATTGGGCTCCGCATCAATAATCTGTTTCCCTTTTTCATTCCCCTTTTCAGGTTCTGATTCGGAGTCAGAGCATGCATCTGACTCAGAAGCCCTCATCTCGGCCACTAGCGACTGCTTGGCCCGACACTCACTTGCGTTGTGAGTGGAGCTCTTATGGAACTCACACCACTTTCCCGTGTCCTTCTTTGGCTTTGCAGTGCTGTTCTTTTCTTGTGGCTTCGATGAGTTGTCTTTAGCTGCCATGCCTTGGCTCGGTCCTTTGTTCTGCGGTTTGGAAGCACCTTTCCCTTGCTTTTGATTCGCAGATCCAAAGTCTCTCTTCTTCTGCTTGAATTTCTGCTCAATCTTGGCAGCATACCGGTATGCCGTACCAAGCGAGGAGATGTCAAGGAACTCCATTTCCTCCTGAATGTATTTGTGCAGACAACTGCGATACTTTAGCACCAGATGTTTCTCCGAATCTTTGATACCCAACTTTGTGCGCAGGGTATGGAACAGATTCGTCAGCTCATGCACATCTTGATCCCTTTGTTGTCGCAGCGTGGTCCATTGTATATACTTGTCCTCATAGCTCCCCACAGGATAGTACTGTTCCTTGACGGCGTCTCGGAAAGAATTCCAAGTTGGTACGGCCGAGAACAGAGAGGGTTCTGTCTGGTCCTTGTTCTCACAGTAGGTTTCCCACCAGTCCTTAACATGGGGGGGTAGCTTTGAGGAGTGCAAAAATAATCTTCTCCCGGTCTGAAAAGTCATGAACCGAGAAATATCCTTCTAACAGATTCAACCATCTATCTACGGCATCTCTCGTGAGAGATTTGCCAAAAAATTATATATACATATTATATTATTAATAAAATCGCCTTCCATTTTTCCTATGTATCATGGGGATTCACCTATTTATTATATATATATAAATTTAGGGGGGTTCTTAAAATTTTCCCTGGTTGTATTATTAGAAAATTTTCTGGATGTAGTTAAAACACCACAATATTTCCCATGATACTTGTGCAGTTGAGAAAGGATGAAATTCATAAGAAATATGGATTGCATTCCTCATGAATTGCGTGAGCAAGGCAGGCTGAGAATTGGCTAACTTTTGGCCCGATTTTGTCTGGATTAATGTCAGACGATTAGCAGAGTGTAGGAGACTCTTGCGAGAAGAGTGAATTTTAATTGTTTCAAGATTCCTTGGTTCATTATACAATATATATATAGTGGTTTTGAGCAACAATATTTCCCCAAGAAAAATATCTTTTGTGGATTGATTTTATTCTTTATTATACTTGGTGTGATTGTGCGATCGTGTTTAATTTCCACATAATTAATTGTAGAAGGATTCATTATTTTTATTTAGTATATTTCATGAGTAGATTGAATCCATTGAAATAAATATTGTTTTCATAATTTCTACATGGTATCAAAGCGCTAAAAATCACAATAGTGGAGAATAAATTGAGTTTGTGTTGAACAGTATTCAAACTTGCAGATACTTTCATTGGTGCGTCAAGCGGATCAAGATGGCTTTCAATGGCTTAATATGGGAATATGAACTCGAGGGAAGTTCTAATTATATTGCATGGAAATAAAAAATGGAGGCAGTGCTGGAGGACAACGGGTAGAAAGAATTCATTGATAATGACATTCTCAAACCCGTTGCAGCAGATGCCGCAATTCTCGATGTTGGAAAAAGAAGGTAGCAAGGGAGAGGAGGATATTATTGGAGGGATTACAATACCACATTGTCTCAAGTCTCCATGGCAAAGCGACTCCATATGCAATGTGGAAAGCTTTGAAAAATCTGTTTCAGAGAAACAGTGATCATAGAAAATTGGCATTGAAGGACAAGCTCAGGAAAATCAAAATGGAGAAAGGCAACACTATTATGAAATATTTAACCAAGTTTTTCCAATGTAGAGATGAGCTTGGGAGTGTAAGAATTACTATCGCGGATGATGACTTGGTGAGCCTAGCTCTTCTAGGCCTTCCCAAGAGTTGGCATAGTTATTAGGACTCTGTCAATGGGAGGGAGAAGCAGCCATATTGGGAACGACTTTGGTCAGATTTGGTGCAAGAAGAATTCAGGCGAAATACCAGGGATGGATCTTCATCTAAGATAGATGATGAAGAAAATCGCACCTTGGTAGGTAAGGCGAAGAAGGGGAAAGGAAACAAATCCTATTCCAAATCTGAGACCGACGAAGAAGGAAAGGAGCGTGACATGTCCAGAGTGAAATGTTTTCACTGTCACGAGCATGGACATTATGCCACTAATTGTCCACAAAATTAGAAGAAAAATAAGGCTTCAAGATTTTCATCTGGTGAGGATTTGGCCTCACAATTTGAGTTGGACTTCTCGCTCATTGCATGCATGGTGTTAAGTGAAATGGGATTAGTGTGGTACTTGGATAGTGGTGCATCTTTCCACATGACAGGAGAAAAAGAATTTTTCAGTAGCTTAAAGGAGAAGGACCTCTAGATGCATATCTAACTGGGTGATGATGGGTGATACAGTGCTATTGGGATTGGTATAGTTACCTTCTAGAGACAGTTAGGTAAACCCTTCTTATTAAAATGTGTAATGCATGTACCAGGCTTGAAAAGTAATTTAGTTTTAGTCGCAATGTTGGAGGATAGAGGCTATGATGTGGTTTTCAGTGAAGGGAAATATTTCCTTCGACACAAAGCCACATGACAAGCCAAAAAGATTGGGATTCATGTGAATAATATCTATAAACTTGATGTATATGGTTGTGCAACATTAATGGGTAAATCAGATAAAGTGGTGAACCGATACGAGGTTGAGTTATGGCACAAGAGATTGGGCATATACACCACGGAGCTTTGAAGGTCATGCAACAGATTTTTATGGGGCTTCCAAAGGGTACTCTTGCGTAGATAGAAACATGCAAGGGATGTACCATGGGGAAGTGTGAGAAAGCCATGTGATTATCCCTTGAGAGGAATCTTGATTTGCATGTATATGAGGAACTCTTGGTTCCAAAGGATGAACCTCAAGTTGTGGAGAAACCACAAGATGAGGATCATGGAGTTGCAGAAAGCACTCATGTAGAGACCTCCAGGAGGGGGAAATTTCGAGCCAGATGGGCAGAGGGAGTACATGCAGCTATACCTCCAGGTGTGAGGAGGGGAAATGTGCAAAATTAATCTCAAGAAGAAATTTGGGCAGAGTCCATTGATATGGTGTGTCTCATGATCGAACCTGGCTATGAGGAGCCCACAATACAACAATAGAAGGAAGGATCAGTTAGATTGATGCAGTCAGATGTCAGAAGGACAAAAATCAGAGTGACAGGTGTCAGATATTGGAGTGAAAATCAGAGTTGGCAGCAGTGCAGAGTGCATGGATGCAAATATCAACAATGCAGAGAGTCCAGTATACATTTGCAGTAGCTAGCAGCAGTCAGAAGACTCTGATGACAAATGCATTATATTGATTCAATTTTTTGGAGGCTATTCAGTATCATAAGTGTTTCATGCAAGAGTTGCATGTGCGAAAAACACTAGAGAAGTGTTGCATGTGAAAACAACACTAGAGAATTGTCACATGTCACATGCAAGAGGTGCATGTGTTCATGCAAGGACATTCCAAGGTACCAGATCAGGACATATTGATTCCTTTATTGTTGAGAGGGAGTGTTGAAATTTGCAACAAGAAACAATGAAATTGGCATCTAGAAACAACATGGCAGCACCTACACGAGTGTGGGACCACAGATCATGTAATGATGGGTCCTAGCAATACATTAGTGTGCAATTCAATTTATTTAATAAATTGGAAATGTGTCAAATTCAATTATCCCTTAATTAAATTGGACAATAAAATTTAATCTTATCTCATAATCACTTGTAATCGTTAAATGAGTGTGATAAAATCAGTTAGCTCATGAATTTTGAGTTGAGGGTGGCTGGTGAGGCATGCAGAGTGATTCTATTAGTTATGGAGTTCGAATTGCAGTTAGTGCATTAGTTTAATGCATGAGAAATCAGTTAACTCAATTAAGTGAGTTAAAGTCAGTTGAACTAGTTGCAACTGTTTGTTGCACTAGTGAGAGATCAAGTGAATTAAATCATATTTAATTCACATGTAGTGATCTTCCATGTAACTGATGATTTACTATTAATATTTGCATGCATGTCAGTTCCAGTGGAGACCCAGTTGAGACAAAGGTTAAAGGGAAGTTGACTATGAGTTGCATTATTAGCAAACTGCACGGATGCAGTAAAAACACCACATGATTTACCATGATACTTGCGCAGTTGAGAAAGGCTGAAATTCCTAAGGAATATGGATTGAATTCCTCATGAATTGCGTGAGCAAGGTAGGATGAAGACAGGCTAAGAATTGGCTAAGTGTTGGCTCGATTTTGTCTAGATTAGTGTGAGATGATTAGCAGAGTGCAAGAGACTCTTGTGAGAAGAGTGCATTGTAATTGTTTCATGATTCCTTTGTTCATTATAAAATATAGACAGAGGGGTTTTGAGAAACAAGCTCTCCCTAGGAAAAATATCTGTGTTGTGGATGATTTGCTTCTTTCTTTTACTTGGTGTGATTGTGGGATCATGTTTAATTTCCACAGAATTAATTGTATAAGGATTCAGTATTTGCATGATCATATTGAATCCATTGAAACAAATATTGTTTGTATAATTTCTACAAAGGGGAAATGGATGGTATAAAAGGAAACATGGAAGTTTTTAAAGTAGACATGGATTCGATGAATGTCAAGTTGGAAGGGTTGACAAATTTGTTGCAAGAAATTCTTCCCGGTGGTGACAAGGTAATACATGAAAATCACATGCACATCATGGGTATGCATGCGACTGGGGACTTTTCCCAATAGTTCTGAGCCTGCGGCCCTAATTTTTGTGCCACTTTTTCAATCCTAGAGCCCAGGTCACTGCCCAAAACTCCATGACACTTTCATAATTGAAAGATAACATCGAAATAACAATGTAAAACCAAACACTTGAACAAATACTTGACTGGACCTCCACTAGCCATAATAGGTGTTTCGTTAAACATGTCACAAATATGTAATCTATAGGTTTAAACAACATATATGAGCATAGGGGTCTCATACTTATATGAGAATCACTAGGAAGCATTGTTACCTCATCATATTAACTTCATTATCAACTATTTGGTCATAGATACATTGTTCATTCATTTACAATTCAAAACATGATGAGATCCATATATCATGACCATCATAAAACACATTCATAACTAGAATATAAACAACAAAAATGGAAAGAACATAACAACTATATAATCCACATAATAACAAGCATATTTACCCAGTGTTAGCCCCTTATAAATTTCTTGACAAGCAGGCAAGGGGCTAATTTGTTTTATAAGCTAGCAAGGAATGCATTTCCCTTGAAAACACATCATCCTTGCAGCCTTTTCAGGTTCCCTACCTTGTGACTGTTTCCCTCTGCTGTTCTAAGTCAATAGGCATTGTTGATAAAGAATTATGCTCGAAAAGGCTTTTTTCTGCCCTTTTTAACCTTGCAAAATGCTCCATTTTCGCCCTTTTTTCCCTTTCTCAACGTCCCCTTGTTCCCCCTAAAACTTCCCAAAATCCCCATGAAATTCCACCCATTCCCTTTGTTTATGCCTAAATCCCCCTCATTCCCCTATCGTTGCCCTCGTCTAGCCTTAAAATGCTTTAAAACGAGCCAAAAATCATACTTTCTGCATAATTTGGGCCTAGCCCCTTTTCGGCCTAGCCCCCGCACCTTCCCCCCACAGAACCCAGCGCTATGACCGAGCGCTAGCCCCGAAGGCGCTAATCTCCAATTTATATCGGGAGCGTTCCTGACCGTTAATCTGTGTAGATCGGACGACGATCGTTAAACCCTGCAGCGTTCGTGTTTCCCCCGTTCAAACCCTCGATCGTGCCATCGTTGTTCATTTTACCCGCCAGATCGACGGTTCGGAGCGCACCTGCCCCTATGGTCCTCGCCGCGCACTATCCATAAACCCGGTGGTATCTATCGCACCGCTTTTGGGTGGTAGGCGGTATTCTCCCATTGCCCAGTGATTCCACTCAGCATGCGATGCGTGGCTCCTGTACGATGCCAAAACCTCTTGCTCATCGCACGTTATCTTTCGGTACAAGATGCGCAACGATATGCATATCAGCTGTCAGATCTGCCCTTGCCCATCCAACGATCATTGCTCAATGAAGCTGCGCAGGGTTCAATCCATGGTTGTTGTACTCCTGGGCCATCATTCGTCATCCTCTGCCACATGTTCAACCGTCGATCTCCTCTGAGATCAGACGGTCCAGATTTGTTTCCCCACTGTTGAATTTCCTGTCATCGCCCGGTCCCGCCACGTCACCTCCACGTGTGTTCCCCGTACGTCCGCCCATCCCATTCCATAAATTCATTCAAAAGTCGATTTTTATAAGGTTTTCACGTATAATTTGCTCTGCATTCCGCCAACCTTTTTCCATCTCTGTTCTCTACCATTCCACAGCATTTTTCCGCCATCTCTTCGCATACATCCACATCATCCGACCCCATGCATTATTTTCTTGGCAGGTTTCGTGTTTTTGCAGGTTTTCAGAAAGGCAAAAAACTGCCATGGTTCAGATGTACTACTTTAATGGCGTGCTGCGCAGACATAATTAAATATGGAAGCTGGTACTACAGAGAAATGCCCGGAAAGGTAGCGGCGGCATAAATATTATCCCAGGACAGTTCAATCTCCGCAAAAAACCTATCCGGTGCCCTTAAAGCCCAAATTTTGCAGATCGAGACATTTATGGAGCAGTGGAGAAAAACCTGCTAATGATCAAGGATTTCAACGTTTAGTATTGAAGGTTTTGAGCCTTAATACAACGGTTTAGAGGCAAAGCACCGGATCAATGATCCCGTGGATCATGCAGAAGGTACATCATGCAGAAATTCATGTATATCAAGGTTTCACATCAACAGATTGTCCCAAAGGACGAAGTGCCCATATCAGTTTCATTATTTACCGTGTTCCTGAAGATTTCCGCCTTACCCACAGTCCAAAGCTACCAGGGCGTTTGCTTCACAAGCATGGCAGTCCATTCAATCATTTTGTTTATGCACCAGAGTACTACACAGTACTGCAGTCATAGTACATCAGAGTCATATCAGAGTAATATGAAGCCTGAAGAAGATCATTCGTTCACCCAAAGAACATCAGAGATTAATGCACAGGATTTATACAGAATGGGCTTCGACCCTCTTTCTTTTCAGAAGTTTTAATACCGCATTTAGTTCTTCACCTACTTCCTCTGCTCCTCCGGAGCTATAAATTCATGAATAAACTCATTATAAAGGTTGTTGATCAGTTATCAGAGAATCGCAAGTAGTTTCTTTTGAGACACAGTCTCTGTGTAAAGTTGTAAGATAGGTTGAAGGAGATGTTTTCAGACTGAGTATTTAGCTATTGGAAATGTTTTACTTGACTGGTATTGCTATTTAATATCACAAGCACATTTCTTTGGATCCTGATCTGGAACGACGGTGATGTTTCCTATCTCTGTTTTTTTATTCATTTCATTTCGCTTCTACTGGCTTGCATCAGAATATTGGCATAGGATTTACCCTTGTTAGGTACCCTATGTTTCTTCTCTCCTTGCCATTAATGTTTTTCTTCTGAATGTGTTATCTAAGAATTGATTTCAGTTGGTTTAACCAGTGTGGTGGATGTTATTGCCTACTCTCTGATGTATGAATTAAATGAATTAAGTTCTTAGATATTTCTTGTTAAGGATTTAGTTGGAAGATTTGGGAACACTGGGGATTAGAGTTAGCCCTGTCCACTAGGATCCTTGTGCGACCAGCTGGTCTTTAATTTTGTGTTCTGAAACTGTGTTGTCTCCTCCTCTCCTATCATTCCATATCACACAATCATCTTTAAGATCCTATGTTTTAGATGACTAGCCCAATTGAAAGCCTACCTATTGAGTAGCAATCAAATCCTTTCCTGACTCCATTGCCCAATGGTTTTGAATATTTCCTGAAACATTTCACCTCTACCTTATCCCTCTTTTCTCATCCTGGTCTTACACTAAAACCTTCTTTCCTGATAACCAGCAACCAAACAAACCTTGTGCCTATAACTAGCCTAACATCTTAACATTCGAGCTTCAAAGACAAATATACTTTGACTATCATAGAGAGATCCCTCTCTAGACCTAGGAGTGCTAGATCCTAAGGTCTGAAAGTGGTTTTGATGTTGTCTCATCTTTTGGTCTTGCAAATCTGGCCAAAACATGGGAACCCCAACATAATGGCGACTCCATTGGGGACTTTCTGAAATACCCTCCATCCTACTACATCATAAGAACCTCAGAAACCTACAATCTCTGGTTAGGTTGGCAGTTAAACATTCCTATTCACACATCAACCTCTATACCATTTGTTGTGTTTTCCCATACTCTTGGACACAGTCTGGAAAGGGCCAGGTAGCCTTCGAATCTCACACTCTTTAGAGGTGACACATCTGGTAAAATCCCTCCCATTCAATCGCTAGTTAGAGTTTGATGTGTCTTGAAGATACCCTCGAAAGGGGACGTCTCATAAGCACTGTGGTGGACAGTGTACCCTCCAAAAATATCCTAAACCTTCCACCTGGCGACTCCATATTCCCTAAACGTTTTAAAGACTCCACTGGTGATCATTAGGCTTGCTGATTATCTTGGTTCACATCAGACTTCACTGGGAGACCAGCCTCCATCACAACATCAACCATAGTAGAAGTAACAAATAGGGTTAAGTTGCTTGGTTAAAAACTACACTCTGGCTTACAAAACCATTCACACAAGAGCTTACCCAAACCCAAACCCACCTGAAATATTTGATAACCCTGAGAGCATCCTCAGAAATCCACCTCAACCTAGAGGATCAACTATTTCCAGTCACATCTATAGAGCTAACTCTGCACCAGAAGACCTTGCAGCTTTATCACACTTTCACCTTGACCTAGACCTACCTAATAGATTACCTAGAACTAGGTCATTCAGTATCTTAGTCCAGCCAGACCCTGAGCTTCCTAGTGCACCACCCCAAAGTGGTAGGCACCTTGGAAATAGACATACCCCTCCTTCTATACCTCCTGATATACACTTCATACAAAACTTGGGGCTCAGTCACCCTAGTTCTGCTCATCAGTTTTCTGCTGGTCATAATATCCCTGTCATCCATATACCTACTGCCCAAGTCAATCCTTTACCTCATCAAAACATCATCATGGTAGCCTGGTATGCACCCCTGGTTTTACCTCAGCCTCTAGTACCCTTACCCAATGATTATCAGTCAAAGATCCCACACTTCACTGCAAAAGAGTCCATCACAGCCCAGCAACATGTAGATAAGATGGAAGATTCTTTTGACTACATGGAAATAGATGATGATACAGTCAAAATGAGAATCTTTGCCCATATCTTAGGGGGTGATGTGAAGAAATGGTTTAAGGGCCTACCTCCAGGCAGCATCAATGATCTTCCAGCTTTATATCAGACTTTCATAAACAAATGGGAAACTAAGGCCAACCCTCGCCAACTCTTAGCAGAATACATGAGCCTTAAAATAAACATAGGAGAGAGTGTCCATGATTACACAACAAGATTTAATAGCATTTACAATGCCCTCCCTCCACATATGAAACCTCCACAAGGCATGGCTCTAGCGAAATATCCGGAAGGCTTTGATGCTGACATGGCCTATAAGCTTAGGGATAAAGAGTACAACACATTGGAGGACATGCAGAAAGGAGCAGTGAACATAGAGGAAAATCTGATTGAGAAAAGAGCAAGACTGAGATTTGAGAAGAGGATAACATACAAATATGACAATGTAGCTTCCTCATCTAACCAAAATTATGATAAATTGTCTAAAAATGTGGAAAAGTTACAACAAATGATGGAAAAAATGGTTGTCACAGTCAGTAACCAAAATAGAAACCAAAACCAAAACCAAAACTTTAGAAGGAACAATAACACCCCCAACAGACAAAGAGAATTAGATCAGCAAATTATTCCCCCATTCCAAGAGAATTTTCTTGATGAAGATGAGGGAATCATAGAAGAGTCTGAGGGAAACATAATAAACATGTTTGAAACGAAAGATTCAATCCATAAATGTTACTCAGAAGAAGATCAGCCCTCACCCTCTGGTTGGGAGGAGGAATGGTTAGAATCTGAAGATTACAGGTTAGGGTTTGAAAATGCCATGATGCAGGTCAGAGAGTGTTGAGCCCCAAAGATGTCCTTCTTTTCCACCACATTTCACTTCATTTCCTTTGTCCCTCATCAAATACATGCTTAAATGATCAATAGGATTGATTATGATTACTTTAAGAATGTATATAATGACTAACTTGCTATGTTTTCATGATTTTGTTATTGTAGCAATTTTTTACTAGACTCGGCTACAGAACACAGTCATTCTGTAGCCAGTTTCCTATTCCGCAGTCGTTCTCATGTTTACACAGGTTCCAGGTGTCACCTCAAGGAAAAATGCATATGGTCGTATTCCACATCACTCCCCCATCATTTCTTGCTCTCCACGAAGCCTGAGCTCGAGTCTACAGGTGGTTATGCACGTGGGAAACCAAAACTAGGAGACAGACTTCTAATAGGACAATGACTGTACAGATGTCCTTAATCATAGAACGAGGCCACCACCAGAGTCCTAGTTTGATTTTAGTTTGGAAAGACAATTATTCCTATTTTATCTCAAAGACAGTTATGTAATTTTTTTATAAGTATGGCTCGGGAGACCGAGAAACAGTCAGCTAGATTTATGTTTTATTGCTAGATCTCAAAAGACCGTAAATACTCTGTTTTGAAGAATTTCACCTTTAATGAAAGAAGCATCACTTTATTGCAAGAGCTGAGTCAATCTCGAGTAGATTTGCGTGCTAATCCGGTGGTAGAGGGCCCCTGCTACCTGAGAAGCTTTGTTCATATGGTTTAGATAAGTAACTTAGCCTTGTTTCATTCTTAGTTTAATCAATTTTCTGAACTTTGTGTTTTTATACTTACTTGTAGCGGATGCCACAGTTAGTCTTATCCTTACAAACTCTTCCAAAATATCACTCACATTGGATGGGATATAACTGTAGTATTTAGGAGTTAGTTTCATTTCTTTGAACTTTATGATTTTGTGCTCAATTAAATCAGTTGTTACAACTAGTCTTGTTCTTATAAACTCTTCCAAAATATCACTAACTCTAGATGAGACATAGTTGTGGTGTTTTAGAGCTTTGTTGTGTTTTGTTGAATTGTATGCTTTCATGCTCATTTACATAACATGTTGCAGCCAGTCCTGTTCCATAAATTATTCCAAAATACCACTAATTTCGAATGAGATAGAGCTGAAACATTTTAGTGACATCTTTAGTCTAGTTGTAGTACTCTGGAGGTAGATGTCACTCTAGTTTAATTCTGTCACTGTGTTTCAGGTTTGATAATGGCACTCTAGTATAAATCTGTTCACTATACTTTAAGTTAGATTAGTGACATTCTAGTTCAGTTCCAGTGCACTGTATTTCAAAGTTAGGCTAAAAGCATTTTAGTTTAGTTGTGATCACTGTGTTTCAAGTTTGATCAATTGCATTCTAGTTCAGTGTTATCCATTGTTCTTTAAGTTGTGTTAACTGTCAAAATTAGACTTCATGGCCTTCATTGTTTACAAACTAATCTTGTTTCGAATTTCTATCAATGCATCATCATATGAACAAGAATGAATTAGTGATATCAGTTTAAGGCCTTGATTGTTCTACAATCTTTTGCAATTTCACAAATAAGCATTTTTCCCAAAAACTATTTTAGAAAATCTCTAACTTTCGAATAAGGCTTAGTAGTGACAAGAGTAGTTGCAGAATGGATTGATCTTAGCATGACAAGTTAATTCAGAGTAGAAATCTTATTGTGCTACAAATAGTCTTTTTTCCAATTGTGTTCCAATAAACTTTTAGCCATGGATGAGATTCTTTGTAATATTGTAAGATGGTTGTTTACTTAGGAGAACCTAATTTGTACTAAACTTGTCCTTTTCTCAAGCTATTCCAACATATTTCTAATGAATGAATTGGATGATTTTATGTTATGAGTTATTGAGTTCATGTTGTGATTTATTTTCTTGCTATGAGTCATTATCAAACTTTGCATTTTCTGTTCTTTAGTATAGGTTTTGCTCTGTTTTTAGTGTGACCAACAACTATTATTTTTCAACATTTAGTTCTTTTCCCTTCTTAACATAAAACCACAAAACCAAAAACATCATAAAAACACTAAACACAACGTAGTGAGAAACAGATACCTAGGCACATATAGTGCACCTCACTTCAGCAGTTTACTGACCCTGGTTGATAATTTTTGACCTCAATTTAGGAACACTAAGTTGAGCACAACATTTTGGCACCGTTGCTGGGGAAGTGTAACTAGGTAGCCTTGTTTCTTACCTCCCAAAAAACAATGACATGCGTAGAGAAAGAGATTCAAGGGGTAGATTCATAAGAAGCAGAAGCTTGATTTCTAGAACACCACTTGTTTCACCAAGACCAAGAGCCAACACACCTCCAACTCAAACCCACATTCCATCCTTTACTGATCCTAGACTTCCAGAGGACTTAAGATTAGATATTCCATCAGAAAGACCTTCCACTTTACCCACTGAACCTGTCTTGGAAGAAGATTCAGGAACCCCTGCTAGGGACTTAAACCTTTCAACTTCCACAGAAGAATCAACTATGGCAGAAGAAGGGGGAGGAGGGGTTTTTAATGGAGAACACACAATATTTGGAGGGGGTAGAGGTAGAGGTAGAGGAGAAGGAGGTAGAGGTGCAGAAGGAGGAGGCATAGGAAGAGGTAGAAGAGAAATGGGAAGTTCTTTTGGGTTTCCTATAGTAGATGAAGAAACCAATACAACTATGAAAAAAATTTCACCCTCTGTCCTTCCAAACTTTTATGGACTTAAAACTGAAGATACTGAAACCTTCCTATTTGAATTTGAAGTCCTATGTAGAACCTATGACTACTTACAAGATGCTCAAAAACTTAAACTATTTCCTTCAACATTGAAAGGAGCAGCATTGAAGTGGTTTATGAGTTTGATCAACAGTTATATTAGGACATGGGAAGACATGAAACAAGCATTTCTAGAGAGGTATTTGGATTACTGTATGCCAGTCAACCATAAGGAGGAAGTGTTTAAAATGCTACAAAAAGAGGATGAAAATCTGGAAGATTTTTTGGAGAGATTTAACTACAATATCAAAAGAGAAAAAATGGAAAACCTAGACCAAGATACCTTGAAAGCTCGCTTGTTGAAGAAAATTAGGGATGAATGGTTAGATATCCTTAACATGATGGGAAAAGGGGATATATATCATCTCACATTACCTGAAATAGCTGAATTATGTATCAACCTTTCAAGAGGAAAATCTAAAACTGTAAAAGGACCAAGAGACCCTGCTCTTGCAAGGGCAAGTAAGTCTACTTCTGGGACAGTAAGTAGGGCAGAAATAGGACATATGCTTGATGAATTCAAATCTGATATCTTAGGGAGTCTTAGTGAACAAATAGACACCCTTAAGTTACAAAACAAGCAAAAATCTGAATCTGATGCCTTAGCAATCTTTTGTCCCAAATGTAGAAAGAAGCATGCCTTGAGAGAGTGTCCTTTGGATGCAAAAGTTGTAGAGACTTGTGTAATTTGTTCAGAAAAACATGAGACCAAGAGTTGTCCTTCACTTCCTGGTCTTAAAGTTGTCTTTCAAGAAGAAACTCCTACAAGTTCCACAGAATCTCTCAATTTTGTCTCTAGGAGGCCTTGGCAAGGACCTCAAACACAAGGATTTCATAATCAGTTGTATAATCAACCCCCACCAAATTGGAATTCTTGGCAGCAACCTTGGCCCCAATTTCAAAATTAATCACAAACTTGGGCGCAAGAAGCACAAAATCCCTATGGAAGATACTCTGAGTATTACCAATATCCACCATCCTATCCACCATATCCACATTTCCCTCAACAAAATTTTCAACAAAATCCTCAAAATCCACAACATCAAAATCAACCACTTCCATTACCATTTCCTCATAAAACAAATCAGTTTCCTGCCCAACCCATACCAAACCCCAACAATAAAAATCCTCAGAACACGTACATGATAGAAGGCCAACAGTTTCCAACTTATTTGATCACTCCTTTGGACCAAGTGATGTTCAACTTAGGTCTGGAAGAATACTTGAAAAAAGGAAACCTTCTGTAATCATACAAGAGCAAGGAAATTCTGAGGAAGATTCTCTATGGGTAAATAAAAGTCTTGAAGAGAACACAAATTTCTAAGACTCAAACATTGAAAAATCAAAACAAAAAGAACCAATAATTTCAACTCCTATATTAGAGCAGCCATCAACATCCACTTCTACACCTCCCTTTCTAGAAAGATTACAAATTGATAGGGGTGTAGAAAAACAAATTATGGTGCCTAATTATGATTTCCTAGATGAGCTGAGAAATGTTTGTATTAAGATCCTGTTGAAAATGCAACAAGATGATGGAGCTTAGTGAAATGAAGTCGCCTTCACTAAGTGGGCCCGCAGGCTATTTTTGGCGCAAAGTCTATTTTTAGACTATGTCTATTTTTAGACATATGGATCATGAGTCGGGGATTGCGGTATGATATTCTTGGATGTCTTGGAGTATTGGTCGTATTGGTAAAAATAGATGGACCTCTATTTTTAGACATATAGGTCGAAGTCTATTTTTAGACTGCCTATCCTAAAAATAGAAAAGTCAAATATTATTTACCCTTAATAATATTTGGACTCTAAACTTTAGTTTACTCTCTTGGAGCACTTCAATTCGAGCTACAGAAGTGGCTCATGCATCTGAAAAAGGAATTACGCTATTCCTAGGGGTTTGGTAAGCTCATGCATGGTTGACTTTAGTTAGGACTTCAGTGGCAGAAGTTTGTTGGAGTTGATGAGACAGTTGGTGGAGTTGTGTTCAGTTTAACTTAGTTGAACTAGTTGAGATTAGTTTAACTAGCTAATCAACTAGTAATGAGTGGAGTGAATTAAATATTATTTAATTCACTAATTATTAACTCATTATTCAACTCAAGAACACATCAGTTCACTACAGTGCATGGACAGTTCAGTGGAGACCAGTGAAAGAGGTAGATGAAAGGGTTGAGATAGCTATCAGTTGTGACATTAGTTGTGCATGAGATTTGCACCACACTTGGAGGAATTTCCCATGAGGATTGCGCTGTCAAGCCAAGGAGATTCGGACCTTGGATCTCTCATTAGACCAGCCTTGATTGCGCAATAGAGGCAGGCAATTAGTGGATGAGTTTTGAACCTGTGACTTGTTCAAAACCAAGCTAGTTTGTGTGTAACTTTATGAGATAGTACTGAGTACTTGTGAGGAGTATTGTGCTATGTATTGTTACATGTTTTCTCCATTATAATATACATAATAGCTGAGGGGTTTTTAGCTATAAGCTTTCCCCATACATACTGTGTAATGTGTGTGATGTTTTGATGATATTTTGATCGCATACCGCTTGTTTTATTTCCGCATGTGTGATGATCTGAGTGGAAGAGATTATGTGTTGCATATGAATTTGAATTGATATGTGATCAGGATAATCTCGGTGGATAAATCTTCATTATTCAGCAAATTTCTACATGGTATCGGAGCCATCGAAGCAGAGATTGATCATCACAGTGATTACAAACTTATTTCGGTAGACAGAGTCTGCATGCGGGCCAGGTAGCCTCTGGATCCATCCTTTCCTTTGAAAGGTGATACATCCAGTAAATGCCCCTGTAGTCGATCTCTGTGCTAGAAATAATTTGTTCTCACAGATCAAGAGCGGTTGAGCTTTGAGCTTGGAATTCGAATTTTGCAGCAGTTTGTTTTCTTGGTGCCGGAGTTGAAAATGTCTTTCAACGGTTTGCGACTCGAATATGCTCTTGAAGGCAGTTCGAATTATGTTGCATGGAAAGATCGCATGGAGGCAGTATTAGAAGATAATGGACTGAAGGAGTTCGTAGATACGGATGTCCAAAAGCCCACTGATCCTGCCGAAGTCGAAGCTTGGCAAAAGAAGATGGCGAAATGTCGAAGGATTCTGTTGGAGGGCGTAAAGGATCACATTGTATCCAGCCTGCATGGAAAAACTTCTCCATATTTGATGTGGAAAGCGTTGACAGATCTATTCCATAGTAAGAGCGACCAAAGGAATCTGGCGCTCAAGGATAAGCTCAGAAACATTAAGATGGAGAAAGGCGACAGTATCGCCAAATACCTCACGAAGTTCACTCAATGCAGAGATGAGCTGGGAAGTGTGGGGGTGACTGTCGAAGATGAGGACATGGTAGACCTGGCTCTCCTTGGTCTTCCGAAGGCTTGGAATTCCTATCAGGACTCTGTCAATGGTCGGGAGAAGTTGTCGGGATGGGAGCGACTTTGGGCGGATCTCATGCAAGAGGAGATAAGGAGGACTACCAGGGACGGATCTTCATCAAAGGTATCTGATGAAGAAAATTGCGCTTTGGCTACCAAAGAAAAGAAGGGGAAGAGCAAGAAGGCTTCTCAGTCTGGTGCCAAAGTCAAGAAGCAAGACATGTCCAAGGTGAAGTGTTTTCACTGTCACCAGCACGGACACTATGCCACAAATTGTCCGCAGAAGAAGAAAAATAAGAAGGTTGCTGGATCTGCAGTGGGAGAGGCATTGGCTTCTCAATTCGAACTGGATTTTTCACTAATTGCATGCTTGGTTTAAAGTGTGATGGGATCAGTATGTTTCTTGGACAGTGGTGCGTCATTTCACATGACCGGAGATCGAGATCTGTTTTCAGATCTGGAGGGAAAAGATCTTGGAGTGCACATCGAGATGGGCGATGATGGTAGATACAGTGCGACTGGTATCGGTACCATTTCCTTTGAGAGGGAGTCTGGTAAACCCTTTGTATTGAAGGAAGTTTTTCATGTTCCAGGATTGATGAAGAACCTGATCTCTGTGGCGATGTTGGAAGACAAGGGGTATGATGTGGTCTTCAGCGAAGGAAAAGCTTTCCTGCGCAGTAAGACTACTGGTGAGACCCGGAAGATAGGGGTTCGAGTCAAGAACCTTTATCAGTTGCAAGTAGATGGCTGCGCAACAATGGCATGCAAGGCGGGAGAAGTGGTGAGCTGGGATGATGAGGGCGAACTGTGGCACAGGAGATTGGGCCACCTTCACCATGGAGCTTTGAAGATACTACAGCAGATTTCTACTGGGCTTCCTAAGGGCACTCTTGCGCAGTCAGATCAGTGCAAGGGGTGTACCTTGGGGAAGTATGTGAAAACCACCTTTCACGAGAAGGATAGTCGCGCCACGACGATCCTTGAGAGAGTTCACACAGACGTGTGTGGTCCTTTCTCTGTAGCTTCGACAGAAAAGCACAAGTGCTATGTGATCTTTGTTGATGATTTCTCTCGGAAGTGCTGGATCTTCTTCATGCAGAAGAAGAGCGAAACATTTTCTAAGTTCTGTGAATTCAAGGCACTGGTTGAGAAGGAATCGGGGAAGCATGTGAAGGCTCTTAGGAGCGACAATGGTGGTGAATTCATCTTGGCTGAATTCAAAGACTTTTGCAGCGCAAAATGGATTCAGAGAGAGCTCATCGCACCCCATAACCCACAGCAGAACGGGGTGGTTGAGCGGAAGAACAGAACGATCGTGGGTGCTACATGGGCGATGTTGCATGATCAGGGCCTACCCCTTCACTTGTGGGCTGAGGCATGGAATACAACAGTGTATGTGCAGAACCGTTGTCCTCAAAAGGTTCTTGGCATGAGTACACCGGAGGAGGCGTTTTCTGGCAAGAGGCCTGATATTTCTCATCTGATAATTTTTGGCTCACCTGTCTACATGCATGTGATGAAGGATGCCAGAAAGAAGCTGGATCCGACCGCAGAGGTTGGAATATTTGTGGGGTACACTGATACACCCCACAACTATCGGGTGTATGTGCCAGACAGTCGCAAGACTGTTGTGCGATGGGATATTAAATTTCAGGAGGAGAAAGCCATGCAGTGTTCGCTTGAGAGGGAGCCACACTTGCATGCAGAGGAGGAGCTGTTAGCTCCCAAGGATGAGTCTCCGGATGTGGATCATCCACTAGAGGAGGTTCATGAGGTGGAAGAAACCACCCATGCAGCGCCAACCATCAGAGGGTGCAAGCGCACTACAGAAGCTGAGCGACTGGCTCGAGATGCGGAGAAGGTTGTAGGACCACCTATAGCACAGCGCAGACAGAGGCAGTCACCGGATCGGTACACTGGATGCATGGATCTTATGAGTCAATGTGTCGTGACAGAGCCATCCTCTTTTGAGGAAGCTGTGGAGGAACCCGCATGGGTAGATGCCATGATCGAAGAATATGATTCGATCGTCAGAAACAATGCATGGGAGATTGTCCCAAGAGCCCAGGAGGAAATCGGTGGTGGGATCGCGATGGATGAAGTGAAGCGGTGACGGGGTGTGGAGGCGAGCAATTTTTTTGCCGTGGCTTCTCACGAGATCGAGGGGATCGATTATGAGGAGACCTTTGCACTGTCATGAGTACTCTTCCGCTCTGGACGATCTGGCTCTCTCGAGCGCGGATGGGATGGCACATCCATCGGTTGGATGTGTTTGCGTTCCTGCGGAGTCATTGAGGGAGGAGGGTTGACATAGAGCAGCTTTGAAGGTTTTGAGATCTTCGACGATTGATCGCATGTGTGCCGAATCAAGAGAGCACTGTACGGGCTGAAGCAAGCACCTTGTGCTTGGTACACACGGATTGACAGTTATTTCACCGGGCTTAGATTTTCCAAGAGTGAGGCGGATCCTAACCTATACCAGATTGTGGTGGAGGGGAAGCTGCTGATCATTGTACTGTATGTAGATGATCTGATTTTGACGGGTGATGAGCTGTTGATACTTTCATGCAAGGAGGACCTTGCTAGAGAGTTCGAGATGAAGGACTTGGGCCTCCTTCATTATTTCATGGGATTGGAGATTTGGCAGCGCAGTGGAGGACTGTTTGTTTCTCAGGGCAAGTATGCCCGGGAGATTCTGGAGAGGTTCAACATGCATAGCTGCAAGCCTGTTGACACTCCTCTTCCTGGTGGTTGGAGGAAGGAGGATGCTACTTCAGCGGAGGTAGTGGATGCCACTGTCTATCGACAGTTGGTGGGGTCGCTTATGTATCTGGTCAATACACGACCCGATATATGCTATGCAGTTAACCAGCTTTCTCAAGCTATGGTTAAGCCTACCAAGCTCTTTTGGAAGGCGGGCAAGCATGTATTGCGCTATATCAGAGGCACATCGGGATATGGTCTATGGTACAGACAGGAGGATGGAGTGAAGCTTTCTGGCTTCACTGATGCGGATTGGGCAGGGAGCCCAACAGACCGGAAGAGCACTTCTGGAAGAGTTTTCAGCATTGGGTCGACAGCAGTTTCCTGGTACAGCAGGAAGCAGAGATCCGTGGCACTCAGTTCAGCAGAGGCCGAGTACATGGCAGCAAGCTTGGCTGCATGCGAGGCTATTTGGATGAGGAAGATCCTCGTTGGATTGTTCGGGTTGCACTTGGAGCCTACAATGATTTATTGTGATAACCAGAGTTGCATTAAACTCTCGGCTAATCCAGTATTTCATGATAGATCCAAACACATCGACATCAGGTACCATCATATCAGAGATTGTGTTCGGCGGAGAATCATGATGCTTTCATATGTTCCCACGGAGGATCAGGATGCCGACATCCTGACGAAGGCGCTCACCAGGAGCAAGTTCGAATTCCACAGAGGCAGGATAGGGGTTGGAGATAATCCATATCTTGCTGAGAGGGAGTGTTGAAAATTCAGCAAGATGATGGAGCTTAGTGAAATGAAGTTGCCTTCACTAAGTGGGCCCGCAGGCAAATTCTAGCGCAAAGTCTATTTTTAGACATTTAGGTCGAAGTCTATTTTTAGACTGCCTTCCTAAAAATAGGGAAGTCAAATATTATTTACCCTTAATAATATTTGGACTCTAAACTTCAGTTTACTCTCTTGGAGCACTTCAGTTCGAGCCTTGGAAGTGGCTCATGCATCTGACAGAGGAATTACGCTATTCCTGAGGGTTTGGTGAGCTCATGCATGGTTGACTTCAGTTAGGACTTCAGTGGCAGAAGTTTGGTGGAGTTAATGAGACAGCTAGTGGAGTTGTGTTCGGTTTAACTTAGTTGAACTAGTTGAGATTAGTTTAACTAGCTAATAAACTAGTAATGAGTGGAGTGAATTAAATATTATTTAATTCACTAATTATTAACTCATTATTCAACTCAAGAACACATCAGTTCACTACAGTGCATGGACAGTTCAGTGGAGACCAGTGAAAGAGGTAGATGAAAGGGTTGAGATAGCTATCAGTTGTGACATCAGTTGTGCATGAGATTTTCATCACACTTGGAGGAATTTCCCATGAGTATTGCGCTGTCAAGCCAAGGAGATTCGAACCTTGGATCTCTCATTAGACCAGCCTTGATTGCGCAATAGAGGCAGGCAATTAGTGGATGAGTTTTGAACCTGTGACTTGTTCAAAACCAAGCTAGTTTGTGTGTAACTTCAGGAGATAGTGCTGAGTACTTGTGAGGAGTATTGTGCTATGTATTGTTACATGTTTTCTCCATTATAATATACACAATAGGCGGGGGTTTCAGCTATAAGCTTTCTACATACATACTTGTAATGTGTGTGATGTTTTGATGATATTTTGATCGCATACCGCTTGTTTTATTTCCGCATGTGTGATGATCTGAGTGGAAGAGATTATGTGTTGCATATGAATTTGAATTGATATGTGATCAGGATAATCTCGGTGGATAAATCTTCATTATTCAACAAATTTCTACAAGGCGTGGAAGAGTTTCACCTTACAAGTGTTACTTATGTTTCCTTTTGAAATCCTGTCTGAAATCTAGACTCATCCTCAAACTGAAACTCTATGCAAATTGATCTCAAATAACTAAACTCTCAAATGATAATGATCATGATTTTTTGGTGGTTTTCAAACAGCAACCATGGTTAATCACCCCATGCAAATGGATTTTCATTATGGAAAATATAACTTACCGTAGTGTGCACAATGTGATGCCCATTATTAATTCATTTGGTTGCGTATCTTCATATGGAATGTTACATATGGTTTGAAGCAAGTGGATATGTGACTGGAAGTCACCTCCGCTGTCTTGCTGATTATTGGCTGAAATTTCTGACAGCGCTACTGTGCGACCAACCAAACAGTCATTGCATTAAGTTTGATGATCCATGATCTCTTCCGTTCGGAAAACACGTACCTTGACATGAGATTAACTGACTTGGCTGACAGACAGGACGAGATTAACGGTTGGGTGTATTACTGTGGGTTGACACCTAATCATTACATGTATACCATGAATTGACTTAAACCAAACTGACCGCATATGGCTCCTATTAACGTATTTACACTACAACACGTGGCTTGTCAAAAAGCGAATGCGTTTTTTTGTTTACTTTAAAAAACATAGGATGTTATCAGAATTTTCGATAGCATCGAAATAAAAGGAAAACATACAGAAATAGGAATATAATAGACTGTTCGAAAAGGCTAAAATAGGCACTACTAGAAATTTTTGTAGCGAGAAATTATTATTATTAATTTTTTTGAAATTTTCAAAGTCTAATCCTAAAAAAAAAAATTTAAAATAAACTCATGGTTTAGAAAAGAACTATGCTAACACAGTCCACCAATGTTTTTATGGTGACGTCCACACAACCTAAGAACAACCAACAAATTGGTGGTAAAAAGAATAAGAAGAATAAACATAAAAATCAAACTTCTCAGGAAACTCAACCAAACCCTCATAATCAAGGAGGGGGCACTAGTGAGCATCGTCGAAAGATTAAATTCTGTCAAGGTGAACATATCAATAATGAATTCCCTCAGATGGATGAAGTTCACAGGCTCCTTGCACAACCACAATCTACCCAAATACTTGTTTTTTTAACTCATCCATTTATTGAACAACTGCAATAAAAAATGGTTTCCCAACCTCCTCCACCTCCGCAAGGGGGCAACGAGGGTCCCTTTTTCAATCTTACCAATAGTCTGTCTGCCTTTAAGTGTAAAGAATACATTAATGTGACCATGCGAGCTAAGTCATATGATGTTCCTGAGTCAAGTTCTTCTTTTAAGGACTCACCTACTCCACTTACTTCCATTGGACCTATTATGTTAAATAAGCATGTGGACCCTATTTATCGCCCCCCAAGGGTGTCGTTCATAAGACATCACACAATCCTTATGCCCAGGTTGCTCAACATTATAGTATTTTTTAATATCTTGCCGAGGATGCTTGTGCCATGTCTACCCTAAAGGTTTTGCAAAGTTGTCCTCAGTAGCGCAAGCCCTTGTTTTCTGCAATTAGTGGAGTCGATCCTTCTGACTCGAACCTCATCACCTTCAATGATGATAAGGACGCTGATCTGGATTTATGCAGGAATGCAACAGAATAAACATATAACCATAAATACAAAGATGCAGTGGAAATAAAACTTCATTTCATTAATATCAAAGAGCTGAAATTTGCTTACAGAAAGAATGGAAATAAAACTAGCAGGGCGCTGGTAGCTATCTCTGAGAAGAGATGTGGCGGCTACAAGCCTCTGAACTGAGTTACAATGAGGCTCGAGGGCCTGTTTATTATTTAGACACAATGGGAAATCCTCAACAGTCAAAACCCTAACCCTAGGAGATGAAGCGCCAAAACTATGGGCCCCGTTTGGGTAAATTGGTGTTTCAACTTCCCAGGGGCGTAACTTTGGCATACGATCTCCGTTTGACGCGTTCCATACCTCATTAGAAAGATCTATCAGAGGAATAAAAATTTTGAACAAGAAACATGGTTCATGGATCCATGTTGCTCTCTGTTTTCCCAAAAAACGTCGTTTAGGGCCTCAAAACGGCTCCGGAAGTTCAGGACCCGAAAAACTGCTAAAAATAGTAAGTTGAGCCGAAACTGAAACACTGAAAGAGAAAATGGTGGGGCCCCAAGTGGAATAGGCAGGTGACCACCAATATCCACCTGGATCATTCCTCCCCCCTTAGGAATCAATGGTTCCCATTGCGTTAAGTTCCTTCATGAGATAAGGAAATTTCTGCTGAACTTGGTCCCTGGTGAACCACTTTCCTTGGTGCAGGAGTTGGCCAGCTTTGACAACCCAATACAGTTGGATCTTCTGTTGGCGAGTGTTTTTGATTTGCATGTCCATGATACAATCTATGGTGGCCTGTTCCATGCAGTCTGGGTTTAACTCTTTTGGTGTGAGTTGTTCTGAAATGTCAGAGGTGTCCAGTAGAGGTGGGAAGTAAGGACGAAGGCGGTCCACATTGAATACTGGGTGCAAACCAAGGAATAGTGGAATACTGAGCTCAAAGGAATTTTTCCCTACAGCCTTGGTGATGGTGTACGGCCCGTATCTGAGTGGGTGAAGCTTGCGGTGGGGTCCAGTGAGGCGCTCCTTCTGCAAATGTAGCCATACTTTGTCACCCACCTGGAAGTTGTGTGACACCTGGTGTTGATCATGGCATTGCTTGTACTTAGCATTGGCTTTGTCCAATATGTCATGAACCTGTTGGTGGATGTGTTGAATGCGCTCGATGAAGCTAATTGCTTTGTCATCTTCAGACTGGACATGAGTCGAATCGGCCTGAGTAGCCGCAAATGGCATGACTATGTCAATGGGACATAGTGGCTGGAATCCCAAGCCCACTTGAAAGGGGCTATGGCCAATTGAACTATGGAGAGTCCGATTATAACTATGTTGTACATAGGGGAGGCTCTCGTCCCATGTGCATGGATGCTTTTAATTGTACATGCACATAATGTGTACAATCATTCTGTTGACGACCTCTGTCTGGCCATCTATTTGGGGATGGAAAGCTGTGGACTTGGTGAGCTTGATGTCCAGCATTGACCAGAGGTTAGACCAAAATGTGCTGAGGAACCTACTATCCCAATCTGATATGATCGACTGTGGGATCCCAAAGTGCACCCACACTCGTTCAAAGAAGATTTTAGCAGTGGCTTCTACTGTGATATTCTTCTTGCAGGCCGCCATAATGGCCATCTTCGAGAATTTGTCGACAACCACGAAAACAAATCATTTCCATGCTTAGTAGAAGGAAGGCCTGACATGTAATCCATGGAGATGGATTCCCAAGGTTGACTAGGGGTAGGTAGTGAGGGGTAGGTAGCGAGTATATAGAGACCTTGCTTCTTGATGGTTGGTTTAGCGATGGCACGGGCAGTGCAGGATACGATGTGCTTCTCGACATCCTTCGAAGGTTCGACCATAGAAATGCTCTGCAGTCATAACTACTATCTTCTCGGCCAATGCTTGACCAGGCTTCGGCGTAGTGTGTTTCCCATATAATACATTGAAAAATGCAGCAGCAATATGATGTGATATAGTGTAATGAAGTCGCCTTCACTAAGTGGGCCCGCAGGCTATTTTTGGCGCAAATTCTATTTTTAGACTATGTCTATTTTTAGACATATGGAGCATGGTCCAGGGGTTGCAGTATGTTATTCTTGGAGTATTGGTCATGTTGGTAAAAATAGATGGGACTCTATTTTGTGACCTATAGGTCGATAGGTCGAAGTCTATTTTTAGACTGCCTATCCTAAAAATAGGGAAGTCAAATATTATTTACCCTTAATAATATTTGGACTCTAAACAACAGTTTACTCTCTTGGAGCACTTCAGTTCGAGCTACAGAAGTGGCTCATGCATCTGACAGAGGAATTACGCTATTCCCAAGGGTTTGATGGCATCATTCATGGTTGACTTCAGTTAGGACTTCAGTGGCAGAAGTTTGGTGGAGTTAATGAGACAGCTAGTGGAGTTGTGTTCTGTTTATTTTAGTTGAACTAGTTGAGATTAGTTTAACTAGCTAATCAATTAGTTATGAGTGGAGTGAATTAAAGATTATTTAATTCATTAATTAGTAACTCATTATTCAACTCAAGAACACATCAGTTCACTACAGTGCATGATCAGTTCAGTGGAGACCAGTGAAAGAGGTAGATGAAAGGGTGGAGTTAGCTATCAGTGGCGACATCGGTTGTGCATGAGATTTGCACCACACTTGGAGGAATTGCCCATGATGATTGCGCTGTCAAGCCAAGGAGATTCGAACCTTGGATCTATATATAGACAGGCCTGGATTGCGCAATAGAGGCAAGGCAATTGGCGGTGAGTTTTGAACCAGTAACCTGTTCAAAACTGAGCTAGTTTGTGTGTAACTTCATGAGAAAGTACTGAGTACTTGTGAGGAGTATTGTACTGAGTTTGTTACATGATTTCTCCATTATAATATACACAATAGCTATGGGGTTTTCAGCTATAATATTTCCCCATACATACTGTGTTAATGTGTATGATGATTTGATGTGCTATCGCTTGTTTTATTTCAGCATGTGTGATGATCTGAGTGGAAGAGATTATGTGTTGCATATGAATTCGAATTGTATGTGATCAGGATAGTCTCGGTGGATAATTAATCATTATTCAGCAAATTTCTACATGGTATCAGAGGTATTGAAGCAGAGATTGATCATCACAGTGATTACAAACTTATTTCGGTAGACAGAGTCTGCATGCGGGCCAGGTAGCCTCCGGATTCATCTTTCTTCGAAAAGTGAAAGGTATGGTAAATGCCCCTTGCTGTCAATCTCTGTGCTAGAAATAATTTTTTCTCACAGATCTAGAGCGGTTGAGCTTTGAGGTGGAATTCAAAATTTTGCAGCAGTTTTGTTTTCTTGGTGCCGGTGTTGAAAATGTCTTTCAACGGTTTGCGACTCGAATATGCTCTTGAAGGCAATTCGAATTATGTTGCATGGAAGGATCGCATGGAGGCAGTATTAGAAGATAATGGTCTGAAGGAGTTCGTAGATACGGATGTCCAAAAGCCCACTGATCCTGCTGAAGTCGAAGCATGGCAAAAGAAGATGGCGAAGTGTTGAAGGATCCTGTTGGAGGGCGTCAAGGATCATATTGTATCCAGCCTGCATGGAAAGGCTAATCCATATTTAATGTGGAAAGCTTTGACGGATCTATTCCAGAGTAAGAGCGACCAAAGGAAGCTGGCGCTCAAGGATAAGCTCAGGAACATCAAGATGGAGAAAGGCGACAGAATCGCCAAATACCTCACGAAGTCCACTCAGTGCAGAGATGAGTTGGGAAGTGTGGGGGTGACTGTCGAAGACGAGGACATGGTCGACCTGGCTCTCCTTGGTCTTCCGAAGGCTTGGCACTCATATCAAGATAGTGTCAATGGTCGGGAGAAGCTGCCGGGATGGGAGCGCCTTTGGTCGGATCTCATGCAGGAGGAGATAAGGAGGACTACTCGAGATGGATCTTCATCAAAGGGAGATGATGAAGAAAACTGCGCTTTGGTGTCCAAAGCTAAGAAAGGGAAGGGTAAGAAAACCTCTCATTCTGGAGCTAAGGGCAAGAAGCAGGATATGGCGAAAGTGACATGTTTTCACTGCCATGATCACGGACATTATGCTACCAATTGTCCAAAGAAGAAGAAGAACAAGCAAGCGGGAAGATCTGCAGATGGAGAAGCTTTGGCTTCACAGTTCGAGCTTGAATTTTCACCGATCGCATGCTTGGTTTCAAGTGTGATGGGATCGGTTTGGTTCTTGGACAGCGGTGCGTCATTTCATATGACGGGAGATCGGGATTTGTTCTCAGATCTGGAGGACAAAGATTTGGGTGTGCACATCGAGATGAGCGATGATGGTAGATACAGTGCGACTGGTATCGGTACCATATCCTTTCAGAGGGAGTTTGGTAAACCCTTTGTATTGAAGGATGTCATGCATGTACCTAGATTGAAGAAGAACTTGATCTCTGTGGCGATGTTGGAAGATAAGGGGTATGATGTGGTCTTCAGCGAAGGAAAAGCCTTCCTGCGCAGTAAGACTACTGGAGAGACTCGGAAGATAGGGGTTCGAACTCAGAACCTTTATCAGTTGCAGGTAGATGACTGCGCAGCTATGGCATGCAAGGCTGGAGATGTGGTGAGCCGGGATGATGAGGGCGAACTATGGCACAGGAGATTGGGCCATCCTCACCATGGAGCTTTGAAGATTCTGCAGCAGATTTCTACTGGACTTCCTAAGGGCACCCTTGCGCAGTCAGATCAGTGCAAGGGGTGTACTTTAGGGAAGTATGTGAAAGCTACCTTTCACGAGAAGGATAGTCGCGCCACGACGATCCTTGAGAGAGTTCACACAGACGTGTGTGGTCCTTTCTCAGTTGCTTAGTAATATGTGATCTTTGTTGATGATTTCTCTCGAAAGTGCTGGATCTTCTTCATGCAGAAGAAGAGCGATACATTCGCGAAGTTCTGTGAGTTTAAAGCACTGGTCGAGAAGGAGTCGGGGAAGAAGGTGATTGCTCTAAGGAGTGATAACGGTGTTGAATTCATCTCGGCTGAATTCAAGGAGTTCTGCAGCGCAGAAGGGATTCGGAGAGAGCTCATCGCACCCCATAACCCACAGCAGAACGGGGTGGCTGAGCGGAAGAACAGAACGATCGTGGGTGCTGCACGGGCGAAGTTGCATGATCAGGGCCTACCCCTTCACTTGTGGGCTGAGGCATGCAATACAGCAGTGTATGTGCAGAATCGTTGTCCTCACAAGGTTCTTGGCATGAGTACACCGAAGGAGGCTTATTCTGGCAAGAGGCCTGATATTTCCCATTTGCGGATTTTTGGTTCTCCTGTCTACATGCATGTGACGAAGGATGCGAGAAGGAAGCTGGATCCAACCGTTGAGGTTGGAATATTTGTGGGGTACACTGATACACCTCACAACTATCGGGTGTATTTGTTAGACAGTCGCAAGACTGTTGTGCGACGGGATATAAAATTTCAGGAGGAGAAAGCCATGCAGTGTTCGCTTGAGAGGGAGCTACACTTGCATGCAGATGAGGAGCTGTTAGTTCCTAAGGAGGAGCTTCCGGATGTGGATCAGCCACAAGAAGAGGTTCAGGAGGTGGAAGAAACCACCCAGGCAGCGCCAACCATCAGAGGGCGCATGCGCACTACAGAAGCTGAGCGACTGGCTCGGGATGCAGAGAAGGTTGTAGGACCACCTACAACACAGCGCAGACAGAGACAGTCACCGGATCGGTACACTGGATACATGGCTCTCGTGAGTCAATGTGTTGTGACGGAGCCATCCTCTTTTGAGGAAGCCGTGGAGGAACCCGCATGGGTTGATGCCATGATCGAAGAATATGATTCGATCATCAGGAACAGTGCATGGGAGATTATCCCAAGACCGGTTGGGAAATCAGTTGTAGGTTCGCGATGGATCTACAAGGTGAAGCAGGCGGCTGACGGGAGTGTGGAGAAGTACAAGGCGAGATTTGTCGCCCGTGGCTTCTCACAGATCGAGGGGATTGACTATGAGGAGACTTTTTGCACCTGTCGCAAGGTACTCTTCCATACGGACGATCCTTGCTCTCTCAGCGCAGATGGGGTGGCACATTCATCAGATGGATGTGAAGACTGCGTTCCTCAATGGAGTTATTGAGGAGGAGGTATACATAGAGCAGCCTGAAGGTTTTGAGATCTTCAGCAGTGAGTCGCATGTGTGCCGACTCAAGAGAGCACTGTACGGGCTGAAGCAAGCACCTCGTGCTTGGTATACTCGGATAGACAGCTACTTCACCGGGCTTGGATTCTCCAAGAGTGAGGCGGATCCAAACCTGTACCAGATTGTGGTGGAGGGGAAGCTGTTGATCATCGTACTGTATGTAGATGATCTGATTTTGACTGGCGATGAGCAGTTGATACTTTCATGCAAGGAGGATCTTGCACGAGAGTTTGAGATGAAGGAATTGGGCATCCTTCATTATTTCCTGGGATTGGAGATTTTGCAGCGCAGCGGAGGACTGTTTGTTTCTCAGGGCAAGTATGCCCGGGAGATTCTGGAGAGGTTCAACATGCAAGGCTGCAAGCCTGTTGACACTCCTCTTCCCGGTGGTTGGAGGAAGGAGGATGCTACTTCAGCGGAGGTAGTGGATGCCACTGTCTATCGACAGTTGGTGGGGTCGCTTATGTATCTGGTCAATACACGACCCGATATATGCTATGCAGTTAACCAGCTTTCGCAAGCTATGGTTAAGCCTACCAAGCTCTTTTGGAAGGCAGGCAAGAATGTATTGCGCTATATTAGAGGCACATCGGGATATGGTCTATGGCATGTGCATTAGGAGGATGGAGCCGGTCGTTTATCATGCAGATGGGCAGGAGTCCAAAGGACCGTAAGAGCACTTCGGGAGGAGTTTTCAAAGATTGGTCGTATAAAGGGCTTCGTGCACAAAGAGTAGCGTAGATTCGTGTGCACTCGGGGCCCACAGGAGGCCGAGCACATGGCAACTTAGTTTGGTCGCATGCGAGGCTATTTGGATGAGGAAGATCCTCGCAGATTGTTCAAAGGCATTCGAGCCCACAAAGTGATTCATCGTGATAACCAGAGTTGCATTAAACTCTTGGCTAATCCAGTATTTCATGATAGGTCCAAACACATCGACATCAGGTACCATCATATCAGATATTGTGTTCACCGGAGAATCATGATGCTTTCATATGTTCCCACGGAGGATCAGGATGCCGACATCCTGACGAAGGCGCTCACCAGGAGCAAGTTCGAATTCCACAGAGGCAGGATAGGGGTTGCAGATAATCCATATCTTGCTGAGAGGGAGTGTTTAAAATGCAGCAAAATGATGGAGCTTAGTGAAATGAAGTCGCCTTCACTAAGTGGGCCTGCAAGCAAATTCTGG
Source organism: Pinus albicaulis (assembly GCA_034641835.2). Taxonomy (NCBI): domain Eukaryota; kingdom Viridiplantae; phylum Streptophyta; class Pinopsida; order Pinales; family Pinaceae; genus Pinus; species Pinus albicaulis. Next base: position 885,339,348 of record CM076576.1, read on the forward strand.
CGCAAAGTCTATTTTTAGACTATGTCTATTTTTAGACATATGGAGCATGGTTCAGGGATTCTAGTATGAGATTCTTGGAGCATTGGTCATGTTGGTGAAAATAGATGAGACTCTATTTTTTAGGTCGAAGAGGTCGAAGGCTATTTTTAGACTGCCTCTCCTAAAAATAGGGAAGTCAAATATTATTTACCCTTAATAATATTTGGACTCTAAACAGCAGTTTACTCTCTTGGAGCACTTCAGTTCGAGCTACAAAAGTGGCTCATGCATCTGACAGAGGAATTACGCTATTCCAAAGGGTTTGATGGCATCATGCATGGTTGACTTCAGTTGGACTTTAGTGGCAGAAGTTTGGTGGAGTTAATGAGACAGATAGTGGAGTTGTGTTCTGTTTATTTTAGTTGAACTAGTTGAGATTAGTTTAACTAGCTAATCAATTAGTTATGAGTGGAGTGAATTAAATATTATTTAATTCATTAATTAGTAACTCATTATTCAACTCAAGAACACATCAGTTCACTACAGTGCATGATCAGTTCAGTGGAGACCAGTGAAAGAGGTAGATGAAAGGGTGGAGTTAGCTATCAGTGGCGACATCGGTTGTGCATGAGATTTGCACCACACTTGGAGGAATTGCCCATGATGATTGCGCTGTCAAGCCAAGGAGATTCGAACCTTGGATCTCTATATAGACAGGCCTGGATTGTGCAATAGAGGCAAGGCAATTGGCGGTGAGTTTTGAACCAGTAACCTGTTCAAAACTGAGCTAGATTGTGTGTAACTTCATGAGAAAGTACTGAGTACTTGTGAGGAGTATTGTACTAAGTTTGTTACATGATTTATCCATTATAATATACACAATAGCTGCGGGGTTTTCAGCTATAAGCTTTCCCCATACATACTGTGTTAATGTGTATGATGATTTGATGTGTTATCGTTTGATTTTATTTCCGCATGTTTGATGATCTGAGTGGAAGAGATTATGTGTTGCATATAAATTCGAATTGTATGTGATCAGGATAGTCTCGGTAAATTATTAATCATTATTCAGCAAATTTCTACATAATCTTGGCATGCTCGCTTGAAGGAACACAAAGGTGTCCCAGGTGACATAAAAGTGCATCTTGGAGGTGAAAATTTGGAACTTGCGTACCCCCCAAGAGTGCCTTGTAAGTGTGGCTGAATTCTAGGTCGCTCTCGTAGAGAAGCGGCCAATCAGAAGTCTCGTGCCCACAAGAGTTGAGAACGGTGGTGAGCGCCATGATTGGTGGTCGGCTGAGGCAGTCTGCGACAATATTGGTGATACCACTAATCCAGATTTATGCAGGAATGCAATAGAATAAACATATAACCATAAATACAAAGATGCAGTGGAAATAACACTTCATTTCATTAATATCAAAGAACTGAAATTTGCTTACAGAAAAAATGGAAATAAAAGTAGCTAAGGCGCTGGTAGCTATCTCTGAGAAGAGATGTGGTGGCTATATGCCTCTGAACTAATTTACAACGAGGCTCGAGGGCCTATTTATTATTTAGACACAATGGGAAATCCTCAACAACCAAAACCCTAACCCTAGGAGATGAAGCGCCAAAACTATGGGCCCCGTTTGGGTAAATTGGTGTTTCAACTTCCCAGGGGCGTAACTTTGGCATACGATCTCCGTTTGACGTGTTCCATACCTTGTTAGAAATATCTATCCGAGGAATACAAATTTTGAATGAGCAACATCGGTCCATGGACCCATGTTTCTCTCCATTTTCCCAAAAAATGTCGTTTAGGGCCTCAAAACGGCTCTGGAAGTTCAGGACCCGAAAAATTGCTAAAAATAGTAAGTTGAGCCGAAACTGAAAAACTGAAAGAGACAATGGTGGGGCCCCAAGTGGAATAGGCGGGTGACCACCAATATCCACCTGGATCAGACGCCTTTCTAATTTCCCACCAAATCACCTTTCATATTATTGTGTGTATTTTCCATAAGAATGTTCATTGCACTATGGTGGATGAAGGCTCTTCCACTTGCTTCATGTTGACATCTCGTTGGAAGGCTCTTGGCTCTCCCACGCTCGCCCTGTCCAATACTACTCTTCAACCCTTTGATGGACATAACTTTGTGCCTATGGGGGTTATTCCCAAGTTTTCCATTGAGTTAGGGGGGGAAATGTATATGTCGATGCCACTTGGGATTACAACTTTTTCCTTGGTCGTAGTTGGTTTTATGCCAACAACATTTTTGTCTCATTTGTATCCTGTTTTCTTTGCTTTCCTCATGAAGGCGAGATTTTCACTATCGAACAACTTGAATATTGCATGATATCAACCCAAATTTCCACTACGGGGAATTCCATACCACTCATGGGAGATAGCCTTGGTCCATTCCAAAGTGTTGGAGCATGAATATTTGAAAGTTTAGCCCTTATGGGATTTTTTCCTCAATTTCCCCCACCTAGAACTCCTTCCACCTCTGCCGCTGCTTGTTTCCATATGATCTCTTATCACGCCTGTGGACCCCAACTTCTTGACGATCCCTGTGTGGTGCCATATGAATATGATGTTGATCAATATGGTGAGCATATGCCTTTAATTCCAGTGGAAATTTCTTATTAAGCTATCCAGTTGGCTTCCACATCTTATGAGTCTCGTAGTGCGATTTTGGTACCACCTGACGATTACCCTCTTCCGTCTTGGACCATTGACTGTCCCCTCCCTTGTGACTTCTTCGAATTCCCATTACCATTAGATGAAGTTATTCGAGAATTCATGTTATTTTCCAACTTTCCTTGGGGATATCTTCATCATCGCTCTTCCTTATCCCCCCATGTAGAGAGTTTGGACGCATCTAGTCAAATCCTGGTTTCCTTCGGAAATGACAATGTTTCCCCGCACTTCACATGGATCTTTTCTATTTCTTACGAAGGCAACTTGGAAAATATATTTGCTAAAATTAATATCGATATTGCCATGAAACCAAGTGTCGTGGAAAATATCTTGATTGGGGCTGATTTCACTCCTTCCAAGATTGACGCTTATACTACCCTCAAATATTTTTGCAATTTTTATTATTATTATTATTAAGAAATGCTTGGAATCGATCCATGAATTGTACAACATGAGATTAAGAATTATCCTAGAGCCAAGCCTATTTGAAATAAACTTCGGCTGGTAAACCCACGTAAGTAGCCACTATTAAAGATGAAGTTCAAAAACTTATTGATGTTGGTTTTATCTATCTCGTGCCTTTGATAAGAAACAATGAACTATTTGAGTTTTTATTGATTACCGTGACTTGAACCCGACCTGTTTAAAAGACAATTATCCTACTCCTTTCATTGACCAAATTCTCGATGTGTGTGCTAGGAATGCTATCTTATTTTTTATGGTTGGTTTTTCCAGTTGTAACCAAATTGAAGTCAAACTTGAATACCAACACAAAATTTATTTTATCTACCTATGGGGTACATTCGTTTAGCGTAAATTGTTGTTTGGTCTAAAAAATGTTGGTGCTACTTTCTAGCGGGCCATGTCTTATGCGTTTCACAATATCAAACACATCATTGAAGTTTATATTGATGACCTTACTGCCTATTATTTTCTTCGTGAGGTTAATCCTGCACACCTTCGAGATGTTTTTCTCTGATGTCGTTATTACAAAATCTAGCCTAATTCACACAATTGTGTTTTTTGTGTACGATTTGAACGATTGTTAGGCTTCATTGCTTCCCAAGAGGGGATTCGTGTTGATCCCTCAAAGGTTGAGTCTATTATCAAGCTACCTCCCCCTTGTACTTTTTTTCAACTTCAAAGACTTCAGGGAAAAGCCATTTTTTATGAAAATTCATTACAAATTACGCCCACATTACCTAAGGCCTCTTGTGCTTGTTGAATAAAGGAGTACCTTTCATTTGGTACGACCAAGGCCAACGTTCATTTCATGATCTTAAACAAGTTGTTTTGTTTTCACCTTTACTAAGTCCTCCTGACTTCAACCGATATTTTCTGTAATATCCCGTAGCCTCAGAGTCTTCCTTAGGTATGGTCCTCGTCCAAGGATATGATATGCACAATGAAAATCCTATTTACTATATTAGCAAAGGCCTAATAGGTCCTAAAATTCGTTATTCCTATGTTGATAAGTTGGCCTTGAGAGATGTTATTGTTGTACAATGATTGAGGCATTATATATTACTGCGAAAGATTATCGCAATTGCTGAATCCAACCCCATGAAGCACATTCTTAGTCGTGAAATCATTTGGGGGAAATACTCCAAGTGGATCGTTATCCTTCATGAGTTCGATTTGGAGTTCTCTATTGCTAAATCTAAAAAATCCTTAGTTTTCACTAAGATTATTACTGAGTTTCCTAAAATTGATGAGGAAGTTGTGTCCATGGATCCTTTGCCTGATGAATCCTTGTTCCTCATTAGTAATTCTGACCCTCAATATGGATACATTTTTCTGCATCTCCAAACACAATGTTTTCGGCCCAAACTATCTCGTGATGAACGTCGACGCATACACCAACAGTCTCGACAATATCTCATTATCGATGATACTGTCTACTGTCATGGTGTTGAAAATATCTTACATCGATGCCTTAATCATGAAGAAGTTGAACACATCTTGAATGATTGACATGATAGGGAGTGTGGTGGTCAATTATCTGGGCTTGCCACCACTCAGAAAATCTTGTATGTAGGTTACATTTGGCCTTCAGTTTTAAAGACTGTATCTTAGCGGTCCAAAAGTGCCATCCTTGTCCAATATTTTTTCGTAAAATTCTTACTTATCCTACCCCATTACACCCAGTAGTTACCATCAAACCTTTTTCCCAGTGGGGAATTGACTTTATGCAATGCAACCCACCCTCTTCCCAAGGTCATCACTACATCATTGTAGTTGTTGTTACTGAATGGGTCGAGGCCATGAATACACATCTAAATGATGGTAATACTACTGCCTTATTATTTTTCAACCATGTCATCACCAGGTTTAGTGTGCCTAGTGTGCCTAAACACATCGTGATCGATCATGGTAAACATTTTCAAAACCGTATGATGCAAAAACTAGCTTCCAAGTTGGGTTTTCGCCATGAACATTCAACACCGTATTATCCTCAAGCCAATGACAAAGTAGAACCTGTCAATCAAACTCTGAAAACCATGTTGCAATAGATGGTAAGGAAACATAAATATAATTGGAATCTTATGTTATTTTACGCCTTATGGGCATGCCTAACCTCGATGAAATATGCCACTAGATTTACTCCGTTCTAATTTGTTTATGAAGTGGAGTCATCTATCCCTATCCAGTGTGAAATATCTTCCCTTGAACTAGCTTTCAAGTTACTCCCTGACACTTTGGTCGAGGAAGAACGTCTCCTACAACTCAACCATCTCGATGAAAAATTCCTTCTTTCCCTGGTTAATAACGAAACTCATAAAAAATGCTTAAAGGCCCAATATGATAAATTTATTTGACCTCGTGTCTTCTCTGAAGGTGCTCTTGTTTTGGTTTATGACTAAGACCATGATAAGTTGGGGATAGGTAAACTTAAACCCATGTGGCATGGTCCATACATTGTTAAACATTTTCTTAAGAAAGGGGCCTATGAGTTAGTTGATTATGAAGGGAATCCACTATTGGAGCCACACAATGGGCTCTATCTAAAATGCTACTATGCTTATTTTATTTTCATGGTCGCTTATATATATTGTATATAAGTGTGTGTGTGATAAGTTTCTATGTTTGTATTTAGAATTTTCCATGATTTCTCTATGTGATTCATGTGTCTAGTCTTTGATGAAAATGTCAACACCCTTGCTTCCTTATAGAGGCTTTGTATATGGTGAAAGTTGTTTCACTCGAAATGTTTCTTGTGCCACTTGGATCATATTTTCACCCACTGATGATCATGTGAGTTCTAGGTGTATTTTTCTTCACCCTTCCACAAACAATGTAGTTGAATATAGTGTCATTATTGAGATCTTGACCTAGGCCTGTCGCCTTGGCATACACCACCTAGTTGTTCAATTTGACTCTCAGTTCGTAGTGTCTCAGCTCAACCATCTCTATTCTGTAAGGAAATTGGCCATCCTACGCTATTTTTTGATGGTAATTCTCTTGGAACACTTATTTTATTACATTGCTTATGTTCATATTCCTCGAGACCAAATTTTGATTGGATGGTTTTTTAGCTAATTATGTGTTAAATTGTAATTTTTCACATCAATATTTTTAACCATGCACATGATACATTAAATATTCATTGTAAATACACATCATTTACAAAAAAACACACATAGGCCATCATTTTATTTTATATCAAAAAGTTTGGGTACATAGTTCAAAAACTAGGAAAATGAGGTTATGGCTTCCTAGCCATACATATGTAGATCTATTACAAAACAAACATCCCCATAATACTTCCTCCACTCAGTGGTGCTTGTGATAACATAACACCACATTTATAATGTGACAGAGAAGGGTTTGACGATGGGCGGACACAACCCCAACCGTATGCCTCTGCCAATGTCAAGGGGTATATTCCATACTCCTTGGAGGTAAACCTAATGCAAACCTCTCCACATTGTGAGTGAATTCCCGCAACTCCTCATCCTCGTCCTCTATCTCTACTATCGATGCTACTGGAGCTTGGGCTGGTGGTACATGTCTCCTCACGGTAGCATACCTTATAGGGTGTGTGGGGCGCCACATCTGCATATCACAAATTACCATGTGTCAATAAATTTGTACCCATTCCAAAATAAAATTAAATATTCCAAAAACTCCAAAATAAGAAATTTTTTAAAATTACTTAATTTGGAGTAATTACTTAAATTACTCCAAAAAAAAATTAAATAAAAAATTAAATTTCTTTTTACCTCTCCCATAAAAATTCTATCTAGGGGGTAGGACCATGTTTGGATCTCCCTGGAAATCCACTCCATCACATGGGGGCTTCACTAGGGGAGCAATACCATACCACATGGGTTCATGTTGGGGGATATTTATTGAGGAAAAAATGACATAATATATTGGGTAATATATAGGGGGTAGAGGGTTTTTATATTAGTGGGTATAAAAATGAAGCCTAAAGTTAATGAAAAAACATAAACAAGTATAAAAAATGTTAATGAAAAAATGGATACCTACAATATCTAATGATAGTAGGGTTTTTTAAATTGGGAAGGTGTATTGGGTTCATATTGGTAAAGGGTTAGATAATATGAATTTTAGAGGTATTTTCCAATATGTAGTAAAATTAAGGGTATTGTTTAATATTCCATGAACACACGTGATATGCCATAGTTTCATTGAGTGAATCCCCCGTGCTCCATCATAGGGGTAGTCATCCACTACCAATGTGGCTGCTTTCAACCACTTCTAATATGTGTAAGGGAACCAATTGATAGTATGTACTCCATCCTCTCTAGGCATGATAGAGAACCACCTCACCATCTTAGGTTCAGTTGGTGGTGGATAGACCACATAATCGAGTATCATTGGTCTCATGACAAAGATATTTTTGAAAAAGAAACTCACAAGAAAGATCCCATAGCCATAGATATGGTTTCTACCCCACTTCATCTTCGTTAGTTGAGATTCACATTCGCCAAAATTCCCTCACACTAGTTAAATAATGTGGGTTCTAAACAACTGAACATAGCTCCAAATGTGGTTTCATCACAATATGAAGCTTGGGTGCCAGCTACTCGAGTCACTGTATATGCCAATTTTTTCAAGGTCAGGTCCTCTATGTCCTTACTATGGATATTGTCTTTATCTCTTCGTACACCTGCCCTGAAATATTGGTTCTTCAAACTTTGGATTGTCTCTTCACTGGTACTTTGTGCCCCTGACAATACCACTGGAGCTCCCTGCCTTGACAACCCTGTGAGGAAATAAATGTCTTCCACTTCCATGGAAAATGACTCTGGACCCTTAATGAATTCCTGAGAATCTACATCCCACCAATGAATGGTTTCAACAAGAATAAAGGTCTCGTTTTTCATGTTTGGGACCACAAATAATTTCAATAATCCACAATCCCTTAGGGCATTTATTGTTAGCAACTGTCCCGTGGCTTGATTCTCATTTTCGCTATGGTGTCTCTATCTCCATTCCACCATGGTTTTTATTGCATCCACAAGTCAAAATAGGAATCATGGTTGCAAAATTTTAAGAGTAAACCCCTATAAAATCAAGCAAAATCAACCTTGGGGAAAAATATAGAAAAAAATTCAAAATTTCCACCTCGGTCAGTACCTAGAAACAGAGAAATTTCGGCTGCAGTTGCTTGAACACCACGACATGCGCACAACTAGATTGTTTTATTCGAAGCTCCTCCCTTTAGAGTGTGTGACAGAGGGCATTCTTTCACAAAAATTAACAATTTCTCCTACAACTTCATTATGGCCAGAGAAACCCACATTTTATTGCTGAAGAGAGAGATATAATCAACTTACTTGGATAAATATGCTCTTTCTTTGGCTCATCTTGCTCCTCCTTGCCCTAACACACACAATCTTGGAAGTTCTCTCCTTCTCTCTTCTCCAAAACACAATGACTAAATGAGGGGGTATGGGTTGCTTTTATGATATTTTTTGGCATCTTTAAGAATGTTTCATTTTATTTTTTTGTGCTTGAGAGGGTTTTTTCTTCTTAATTCTTTTTCTAGTTCACTTTTTGTAGGAGTTTGGAGAGCCTTCCTTTAGTCTCATTTTTCTAGGTCCAATTTACAGCAATGGGCCTAAGTTATGATTATTTTATTGGCATTTAGGGGTAGGTCATTATTGTCATCATCATTGCATTTTTACCGTGAGTGCAATTTTTAATGCCTTAGGTCTGATCCCGTCAAATTGTGACAATAGAAATTATCCTTTATGCACGTCGTATCTTAGTGGTAGAGCTTAATAGATCATGGATACCCTAGCTAGCACCTCCTTATCATTTTTATGTCCAGGTAGTCATTTTATCTTATTTTCGAAATTCCTCCTTCCGACCTGTTGTGACGTAGAATTTGAGCCTCATGTCCTCTTCTTCGTTATATTTTCAACTTTACCGCAGGAGGATTCCACCATTTTATCCATTGTGATTGCCACTTTTTATCGACCTATTTTTTTAGAATGAGCCTTGGTTTCTTTCTTCCATCGTCATCATCTGATTGGCATGTTAGCACTCCACTAGTTCTCCGAAGGCTGAGAAGGAGACCAATAAAGGTAACCACATACCACTTTGACCTAGTAGCTAGCCTTACTAGGCTGAGAGGGCTCTGTCAATGATATCACAACCAATTTTACTAGATCATGAAATATATTAGGCTAGGTATGTATATTAGAGTTTAATTTTATTTTGAAGGTTTGTGTTGGATGGTGAATTAGGTCTAGGAAAAAGTAGGTTAGGGCTCTGAAAATTAGATTTGCAGAGATGTAATGGGGAAAGGTAGGCACATAGTTTGGCACTTTTGAGGTAGCTTGGTGAATATGGTAGATAGACAGGGTTTCAAAATGATCATGAACATCATGAATTCGTTTATATCAGAAAAAAATGAACATAAATGTGAAAGCTTCTCCAAAACAGAGCATTGAATCAATGAATTCTACTTATCAAACTTAGAAACCAATCACATAAGACATGAAAATGGAAATGGAAATGGAAGGTAAAATAAATTCAAACATATGATCACATAAGAAGAAACACTGATAAAACACATACCGCATGAATCCCACCACAATAGTTGCAAATTCTGTTTATTAGTTCCTGCCAATTTCACAAAGTACACTAGTGTTCCAAGCTAAATTCCACAACATCCAACCTTTGAAAATGATTAAAATGGGCCTCATATAGCCACTGAGGTAAAAATAATCCTTTGGAGGTCGAATTTCCAACAATAAAAGTCAAATTCACGTATCTGTCCAAAGTTTGTTACACACTAGGGAGGTTACTTAACAAAATCCTCCTTTATCTAACAATCAAGAGACATATCCTCAAAGAAATAATTGGAGGATAAGACACCTATTCAACTCCATTTTTACCATTTAAATTTACATTTTGACTTTTAAATTCATCTACTTTCACCTTTTTACTTTTACAAAATTCAAACTGGAAATTGGAGAAAATTACACAGTGAAAATTTTAATTAAAATCTCAGAAAATTGCAGAAGCGCAACGCCATATTGGAGGCCATTTTTAGGCATGTTCCTAAATTAAAAATTGAAATATTTAAGAATGGTAAACTAGCCTTGTCTATATAGTTTCCAGAACATATTTAAATTTTTAAAATGACCCATGGGAATGCCTTCAAAAACTCATTTTCCCAAGGTATCTTCAGAAGCGCAACGCCAGTAAAAAAAGGGGCAAAATCTTGAATTTTGACCCATTTTTATCATTTTTCTCAAAATATGAGCCTTGAATAAAAAATATGAGAAAATGGGTTTGGAGAGGAGGCCATAATATTTCTAGAAATTTCAACCATTTGTCATTTGGAGCTCTGAGGAAAAAGCACAACGCCAAGGTGCTGCACTTCTAGACCTAGTGAAATTTATTAATTTTCCAAATTTGCACCAAATTTCACCAAAAAACAAAAATTGCTCCAAATCTTCCCAAAATTGGTCCATAGGTGAAAAATGAGGTGTTCTATGCTATCATGGAGGTATCAAAAATAATATCTAACTTACCCTTCTCCTTTTGGCTGATTAGGGTTTCCTTGAGCTTGTCTTGCAATTGCTTGATCTTGACATTAGAAATTTTGTTTCTTGTGTGGTAATGGTCAGCCATGTGCCTCAACATCTGATTTTACCTATTGGACTTTTCAAGGAGCTTATCTAAGTGGATTTTTACTTTCTCAAGCCAAAAATCCCTTTTCTCATTGATCTCATTTGCAATTATGTCTTCAAAATTGAGTTCTTCATCTGCAGGGTCTTGTTCTCTTTCTTACTGCAATGCCTTTTTGAGACCCATGGTTCTTAGCCCCTTCCTCTTCACTTGTTTTTAATGCTCATCATGTTCATCATGCTCAGCCACTACTTTTCCTTTCTCATCATTTTTGCTTGCCTCAAACAAAATTTTCTGCAAAACCAACTGTTTTGCCTTCAACTATTGGTTTTCTTTCTCTAGAAATGAAATGAAAAAGTTTTCCCTTGCTGAGTTGTCTTGGAGTTCTTTGATATGAGCATCATTGTATTTGATTACCCCCTCTAGGTTTTTAGGTTCATCACAAGCCTCCATATCTACAAGGTCAAAATCATGTTCCTCCTCATCATGCATGGATGTCTCAAGCTGCATTGATGATGATCCCTGTTCTGGTGAAGTAGGCTTGGCCCCTTCCTCAATTTGAGGAGAAAACACAATCCTCATGCCTCTATGATAGGTGTGAGTAACCTCAGGCCTAGGCCTCTTTGAAATTTCAGCAAGTTTTATTGATGATCCCACCTCTATAGGCTGTGCTGACATGGCTGGTGATATGTTTTGCTGTTGAGTTGTGTAGTGGTTGTGTGCATTTGAAAGGCTGTCTCAATGAAGGTATCCCATGTCATGTTATTCTCTTCCAACTGATGGATAACTATTACCTTCACCAAGCTGTGGTGAAAGAGGCTAGGGTAATGTTCTTTATTTTTTATTTGCACCTTTTCAGACATCTTGATCACACTTATATACAAGAAATTGCATAAATTGAGAAACTTCACTGCTGCGAAGTGCATGAGCAGTCTAATGTGATATTGGTACAATCTGGAAAACATGCCCTCACATGTGAAAATTTTCATTATAATGTTCATCAATGGTGCATACCTCTCCAACAAGTATCTGAATGAAAAATTATGTGTATGAGCCTCTTTGTACTGTGATTTTATGTAGGGTTTATACTGCTCAAGGTCTAGGTTCATGCCTTTGAACCAATATTCACCATGATTTGGTATTCCCGTAGGAAGAGAGATAACATCTAATCAAAATTTGAAATAAATCCTTGTAATGGTGACCTTTTCTCCCTTCAAATTGGTGGCAAACATATATGTGAGCTTCTCATGAAAACCTACCTCCTCCACTCTTTGACAAAACCCTAAACAATTGACATCTTCAACCCACTTTCTGATGAATGGTGAGGAAGTTATTTCACTGAAATTTGAGGGCTCATACCTCAGTATCTTCCCCCCTTTCTGGTGTTTTCTTTTCTCTGATGGTGAAGAATCTGCTTCCATGATTAAAACCCTAGATGATAGGAGGGAAAAAACAGGGAAAAGGAGTAAAGGGATGAAATGAGGGAGTTAGGGAAGGTCTATGGGAGTAGGAAAATTTAGGGAGATGGGCAGGTGTCTTAGGATATTTAGGGAGTGAAATGAAGGGAAATGAGATAGGAAATTTAAACATAGTCCTAGCTAGGGAAATTTCCCAAATTGGTAGAATAGGTCTAGGGTTTATAGGGAAGATAAGAAAAATGATGGGAAATGGCTATGTGATGGATGGAGGTGATGTATAAACCAAAAAAAAAGGTGTAGGGCCAATGAAAATAGGGTTTAAAGCATCAATACATCATTTGGAGACCAATACCATGAAATTCATGCAAAACCCTAGGAGACTAGGAAATTTAAACACAGTCCTAGCTAGGGAAATTTCCCAAATTGGTAGAATAAGTCTAGGGTTTATAGGGAAGATAAGAAAAATGATGGGAAATGACTATGTGATGGATGGAGGTGATGTATAAACCACAAACAAAGGTGTAGGGCCAATGAAAATAGGGTTTAAAGCATAAATACATCATTTGGAGACCAACAACATGAAATTCATGCAAAACCCTAGGAAACTAAGCTTGTGATCAATTTATTGGCATACAAATCAAAGGAGGGAATGAGCATGAGTAGAGTTACTTGTTATAGAACTTGGAGATGAAAAAATCTGGAGTGGAGCTTTGAAAAACAAAACTTGGTGATCAAATGGAAAATTTGGGCAACTCTTCCCCGTGTGTAGCACTAGCTAGTTGTACGCAACACAGTCTTCATACGCACAAGGCCTTCCTCCAGAAATGCAACACAGTGTATGTATGCGCAACACCAACCAAATTTTCCCAATTTGAGGTAAAAAAACCCCGTGTTTTCTTGCCAAATGAAGGATGAGCTCGATGATGAGAGTTAATAAGAGTGAAAATGAAATGATGTTGTGTCTTTTTTGGCCTTTTATAAACAGAGAATGACTCCCTTTGAGTGATGATGGGCCACACATGTCTTTTTCTAGCATGCCTTTCATGTTTTGAATTTTGTAACCTTGGACATTGTGATTTTTTGGACTGTTGTGGATTCTTTGGAACATTGAATCTTTTGGAACCTTGAAATTTTTCAAAACTTTGAACTACAAATTTTAAGAGCATGGAGTACTTATTACATATAGAAACATAAAATTACATTTTTGAAATTAAACTTTATTGAAGAAACTTGCTTTGTTACCACTCCTCCAATTGCCAGATTTTATGAATGAAATGACAATTTTGATGACCTTGAAACCCTAATGACCTAATGGAGACACTGAATTGAATGAAATCATTATGGAAATGACTGAAATGATGATGATAATATGTGAATAATGATACACTCAATTGAGTGGTGACATGGACCAACATATAAATTTTTTGGAAGGAGTAGAAAATAGTCCTAGACCAAATGCCCAATGACCAAATTTTTGATTGAATACCTAATGAAATGACAAAAATTTGACTATGAGACCATAACAAGATATGATAAGAGTCCATTTGATCAGTGGTGATAGGATGCAAATACTGACACTAACATGGCCCACCATTTACTTTCACTTGGAGTTTTACCCTTCTTAGAGGAACCACTGAGATGAGTGGTCCTATTAGCCAACCTATTTTCCTCATTATGTCATGAGAAGTTCCATCATTATTGGAACCGATTGCTATCCTCTGTACCACTTGTTCCTCTAGGAGGATTTTCCTTTAGGCTCTTTTTATACTCCTTAATATTGAAAATATTGTTGAGTGAACTTGTCTCCTTCACACTCGTAAAAGTACCTAAAGGTTCATCTACCCAGAATAATTTTAACCCTTTTCTGTACTGAGATAGACTAGTTACGTAAAAGGAATACCCTAGTCTACTATGGCTAGTAGGTTCTCCCTTGTATACTTTTATCTCTTTTTCGTGCTTGAGGGACAACTTTACAAAAAAGGAACTTCTAAAAATAGAAGAGAGGGGACATTTGTTTCCATTAGTCATCAAATGGAAACATCCTTTGCATCGCCCTTGAACATGGCACCTATCTGTTTCATTGTCTCATAGTTGGGTTTTAGATTTTCTAGGAGTTATACCATACATATGAGTCAATATTCACCTCCTGTTGGTTACTCTTCCACTCATATGGAGCATGCCTCGATGCCTCCCATGTTGTTTCATGATATCACATGGTGCTCATTATTCATGTTTTCAAGTCACTCTTGTGTCATGCCTCTATGAGTTCAAGGGAAGTCTTAGCCTGTGTCAGCCATTTGCAGTATTCTGTTGAAATTTTTGAGTCAGGCATCCCTATGTTAGTTGTAATTCATCGCTTCATGACTTCATCCATGCATCACATCATCTTGGTTTTTTCTATGTTGATTGATGGGGGATACATCAAGGCCCTCCTTAGATGGATATCCTCCTGTCAAATTCAACTCATTATCCAAGAGCTTGATCTAGGAACGATTAGTACCTTGGAGCTTGCAAACCTCAGTGGCATGCATCCTTGCGATCAACATCGGGTTTAAATCATTAGCTCTTGATTGGTCGAGTTCACTGGTGTTCAACTACAACTCATCCATTCACACTTAGTGGACTGTACTAGTACCTTGGGGCCCATTTTCCTCATTGGTGGATTCCTTTGCTCTGTTACTGGTTTACCTCATTAGCTGGTAATCAGGCGATTTCTACCATGCTCAACACCAACTCATATATTCACATGGTGTAGATTCGTACCATCAGGGTTATGTCAAAGACCCTAGGTTAGGGACATTTCAATATTATATGGCATCCTTCCTAGGTTGCGTTGGAGTTATGTGTCATTTATATACTTTGAGGGCTACTTGCAATGCTTCTCTATCTGTCATGTGTCCATAGTCCTACTGATATATAATGTGACATATATCCACATTGTATTTAACGGTGGCTATTATCTATCTATTGAGTCACATGGATCCACTGTGTATGTATTCATGGCCATTTTATAGAATTTCATGTCACAGATTCACAGTGTATTTTATGGCGGCCGTGCTTAGTATCTTCTTGTGAACCAACAAGAATGTGACCTGAAAGGGGCTCTGCAAATAATTGAGGAAGGTTGGGTTTGGGGAATGGGTCAGGAAAGACCATCACTGGTGTGTGTCAGAGAATTTATCCTAAATATAACAATTAATGGACTAGTTTAGTTTATGGGATAATGAACAATGATATGACAGCCATGGAAATAACGCAAAGGATTTTCTCTTAACCTTAGCTCAATTTTCATATGTAAATGTGTGATATATTTATGATCATGCCAATACTTATATGCATATATGAATTCCACTATGACTAACATGTTTTTTCAGAAGTCATTCTTATGGAAGAATGATGGTTTAAAATTCAATTAATGTAAATGTGGATGGCATGTAATGTTCTTGGTTGTGTGAGGAATCAATTGGGAAAAAGTAGCTCTGGATGATCTATGATTTTAGTATCATGAGAATACGATTCTTATATTATTCCCATGTTCATATTATGAACAAAGGATGTTAATGGATATATCAACAAAATGAAATCTAAGACAAGCATGGACAAGTTGAAGGAGCCACAACCTCAGATTTGGGTTGTGGGTGCATGCGGTAAAGCTTGGGATGAATACATATGTTATCATTTAAAATACATACAGGTAGAACACCTAGATTTGGGGTTCTCTAGGATGATATTGGGAGAGGTATACCACTTGGGATTGGGGGTTTCCTAATCCTGGAAATTGTGATGATCGGGAATGCATGATGTCATGTATATGTGTATGTGTAAACATTATATTGTGCCATGTGTATATGCATGTGTTATGTAATGTATTGGGATAGGAAGGTATGGGATTATTTGAGCCCATGTGTTGTGTGATGTGTTGGGATAGGCATGTATGAGAATTTATAAGCCTATGTGTTGTGTTTATGTTTTGTATAATGTGATCTGGAATTTGTGATGGTAAATTATATTTTTATCGGCAAAAGATTACTGGGATTGGTAGTGCCCACACTCGTAGGGATGCGAGTGAGAGGGCATGTATTATATATATTTGTTTGTTACTAAGTGCATGCATTGGGGGATGATAAACCAAATAGAAAATTTGATTTTTAAGAGAAGAGAAGAGAAGGCATTGGGTGCTTTTTGGGTTTGGAAACCGATCCAGTGTGTGTACGAGGTAGAATAGAAGAGAAGGAAATCGGTGCTTGTCGAGTTTGGAAACTCATCTAGTGTGTGTATGAGGTCAAAGAGAAGAGAAGTAACTAGGTTCTTATTGAGTTTTGAAACTGATCCATTATGTGTATGGGAGGAGAAAATGCCACTGGATGCTTGCCAAGTTGGGAAACCGATCCAGTGTGTGTAAAGAAAGAAGAAAAGAGTAGTTCAAAGATAAGTATCAATATTTCATTTGATTTCATGAAATTCACAAACTAAGAACATGTTTTGATATTTCGATCCATGATGATTTGATTTATGAGCTAATTTGACTTGTTGTGACATGAACCAAATAAAACTCGTGAATGCCACATCATGAATAAGCTATTAATGGGGTATGATTTAAGTTATTGAAAATTATTTATGATGAAACTCATGGATATTTACGTGCGATGATGTAGGAAAGAATTTAATTTATCAGTTTGGGTGGATGGAGTTGGTTGCAAGGTGATAGCAACAACAATAAAGGAATTAAATCATGCGGTAGTATGTTGGAAGAATTTTAAGGAATAGGGCCATTGTGGGAAACTAGCACCCAATGGTTCCAACTGATTACCATGAAGCATGTTATGACCGATATGAAAATGTTGAGGTAGGTAATTTTTTTGTTTATGAAATATTTTCGATGTGAGGAAGTCTTACCAAGGAACCGATCACCCAAGGGACTGAGAAGAAAATAAGGGGATGCCTGAACTTGGAAGGTGAGTGACTGCACGAAATGGGATGGATCGCCCGAGGGACTAGGAAGCAGTGAAGGGGATGCCAGTCAATACTTTTGATTTTGAAAAGAGCCATCAACATGGCTAATTGGAATCATGAGCAAATCAGGGGTGTTTAAGGAAGAAATGGGTCAGGAACTATTCGCTGAAGGAACAAGGGCAAAAGAGAAAAACTGCTAGGTGATGGATTCAAGAAGCACTTTAGGAAAAGGGCAAGCTAGCAAGCTGAAATTAGGTTCGACAACAAGACCATGAAAACTACAAAGAAGCCACAAAAAGTGGTTGATCCAAGAAAAAATTCATGTCTATTTAATTGATAAATAAGTAAACTGTGTATATATAAAATGTAATTGTAAACGAGCTGCATTCTAAAGCTCACAATTGATTTATATTAGGACTAAGCATGTTTTGCATAATTTTTAGGATTAGAACACCGAGGATGATGTTCCTCGAAGGGGGAGGGGACTATGACATCCCTAGGCTAATTCCATTCATTGTAAATATTTAATATATGTTGATTATAATTAAAAAGGTGTGAGAATTGGGACATAGATTCCAAATTTTGAGGAAGGAGGTTTCTTGGGATTTGAAGGAATACTGACTTGTTTTATAGCCATGAATGACTGACAGGTATGCTTTAAATTGGGTTGAACAAATAAATTAATGGATCTAGACAAGAGGACAAAAGAGCCATGGTAGCCTTGGATAAATTAGCAAGGTGGAAATGAAAAAAATAAGAGGAAACATGGGCTGTGCAGGAAAGAATGGTAGCCTAAAGTCAACCAAAAAGAGAGTGGGGAAAAGAGATGGCACAACAACATCCCCACCATCACCCAGATATTTCAGAACCAATTTCAAACAAATTCAGCTGAGAAAGGAGTGGTTGGGAACCATACACAACCATATGAAATGATCTAGAAGAGAGAGAGAGAGAGAGAGATATTTGAATTTAATGAAGTTGGGCCACATTGGCAGAGAAAGGCAATGGAGAACAAATTTTAGTGGCTAGAGTAAATGAATAAAATACCCTCTGTGTAGCCTAAATAGGTAAGTATATTCACACCTAGAAGAGTCATGATGGTACATAATATGAAGGGAAAAGTGGTGAAATTAGATAAGCTTGAAACATAATGACTTAAGAGAGGGATGCACAGGGGAGAGGGAGAGGTCTTTCTTAGTTATTTCTGGATCAAGTTCTACTTTCAACTAAAAGATTTTCCTCTATATCAACGTAGCTGGTGAATCTTCCTCTGAATTGAAAAGAACTCTTCTCTTCTTATTTAACTCTGGTGGGTGAATGCGACGTGGCCTTGGTGCACCTTGTTGCAGTTGATACTCTTGAATTTTTTCTTTGAAAGTGTTGACCACTCCGTGTCAAAAACCCTATAGAAATACACCCTTTTTTTTTTCGCAAAAGGGATCATTAAGATCATCCAGGATTCGTCATCAGTCTTTAGTTTGTTAAAGATTTAAAGCCATTCTGCATTTTTATAATGGAAATGATCTTAGTAAGACCATCATGTATGTAACAACCTAGGTAAACCTATTGTTTTGGTGACGATTTCTATCCTAGGAGGTTTTTTGTCTCACTGATTCATATGTGTCTCTAGACACAAATGATCGTCAAAGTTTTTCCCTCCAGCCTCACCCCAAAGATAGGGTGGATTTTTTCATTAAGATATTAGGTGAGTCATAGAATTTTATTGAGTCTTTGTAGAAGTGATCTGGAAATAATTTAGCTAGTTGGCTAAATTATTTTATTACAAATCACTTGGTATACTAGATCATATTTGAGTCGTCGAATTGGATAAAATATTGAGGGTCTATAACGAACGGTTGTTCCCCCTTCATGGGTTAATTGTAATTATATTCTGTAAATAATATTTTAGCCATGGTGCTAAAATATTAGAGGGTTGGAAAAAAATAATAATCCCCTCATGTGTCAAATAATTAAATTTTCTGGCGAAACTAAATTAAAAATCCTAAGCCATAAATTTAATTAATTAGAGTCAAAATTAAGTCTTAGGAAAAATAAATTCTCCAAATTAAAAAATTCGTGGGTTTTAGAGAAATTTATTTTTAGAGGTCCCCCACCAAGGGAATATTGAAAATTTTAAGAAATTTTGGACCCTTGGGCTTTGGCGGTTAAGTCAAAGTCAAAATTTTAAGGAAATTAAGTCAAAATCATTAATTTTGAGTTAATTAAAAATTAATTAAATGAAAAACTCGTTTTTTTCTCAAAAATCAATAATTTCGACGGTGATGACTAAAAGATAATTAAATATTTATCAACGGTCAAGATTACCTTGACAAGGATCAAGCTAACTAGACGTCTGAAGAATTTATCTATAAATTAGAGGTCATTTGTCAAATCAAAGGATCCGATCTTTGAGTCGTGTGCTTGGTCTTGAAGCTCTATTGTAATATTTTTTGGAATAATAATAATGAAAGTCTTTGGGGTTTACATTAATGGTGGTGTTCCTCTCTTGCATCTTATGGTAATATTGTTTTTAATGTTCTCTTGAATATTATTTTTATAAGTTGTTGGTTAATAGATTTCGTGGTATAATCTATTGCACAAGTATTTTGCATAGGTTATTTGGTTTAAAATAACATTATAATTTAATTGAATTAACAGTTATCTCTAATTCTTGAAGATTACATTGTTATTTTACATCTCTATTAATCTGACAGTTTGATCTTAAGTGTGAAAAAAAATTTTGTATTTAAAAAATTGGGTGTTTGGGAAACCCTTTCGCTGGACCAGTTGACTCCCAAGGCATAAGATCTGAAGAGTCTTCTTGATCTAAATCCCCAGACTTATCTTATGAATTTCCTCTTGCAGGGTTCTCTGGGCTTGTACCTCTTTTTTTTTTTTACTTATCTTGATAAATTGTATTTAATAGATAGATCTGGCTAGAAAGAACTTATATCTACAGACTTGGGAGCAGAGTTGGACCCATACTCCTAAGATCTAATAGATTTGTATTTTAATTGAATAGATCTGAAGCATAGCATTTTTATTTTCTAACCTTTGTTTGCAGTTGGGGTTTTGGATTTTTTTTTAAATTTTATGTTTTGGGGTTTTTAGTATATATATATATATATATATATATATATATATATATATATATATATATTGTAAATAATTTTTAGATTTCAAAATTGTCAATATTTATTTGACTTAAGTTTTAATTTTTTAATTAGATTTAACTTTTAATTTTAACTTGTAAAGTTTTCCTCAAATGGGGGTGACAGAACTAACACGCTTGAAAATCACATCCCATATAGTACATTTGGGGGAAATTCTGACACTTGGTTCTGACACTTTTGAACAAATGTCGGAAATTTCCCCATATTTTTTCAATCCCGCCCGAAACCGTCGCTATATCGACATTTAGAGAAAAGTGTCGCAATACCGACACTTAGACAAAGTGTCACAATTGCGATGTTTGGAGGAAGACGTCGCAATTGCGACACTATGCCCCAAAGCGTCGTTATTGCGACGACTGCCTCCAAACGTCGCAATTGCGACATTTGGAGGCATCCGTCACAATAGCGACACTTTTGCCGCCGTTGGTATAACGACACTTATATGCAATAAACGACACTTATATGCCTTTGAAAAATCCATGTCACTTATGGTTTATTTTTTATTTTCTTTTGCTTGAACTAAGTCTTATTTCCATGTGGATTGTGTAATTTCACTTTTATTGCATATTATAGAATGTGTTTGTTTATAAGATTATATGATACATGTGAGATAAAGGTTTATTATTTATCATATATAAATAAATTTTATCAATATTGTGCATTTACACTTTTATGAGGTGATGTTATAAGTAAATTCATAAATATCTCTTTTTAATCCTCATTTTACTCCATGAATATGTTTGGAAATGAAATTTCAATAGATTAATTTTCTCCTAACCTATGTATCATCAATATTGTACGTTTACATTCTTAATTATGAGGTGATGTTATAGGTAAATCCATGAATATCTCCTTTTAATCTTCATTTTACTCCATGAATATGTTTGGAAATGAAATTTCAATAGATTAATTTTCTTGCTATTATATGTTTTACGAAGATATGGTAAGGAATTCTCTCCTGTTCTTCTTAGAAATAATTATATATAATTTTTTTTCTTTTCAAAATAGATTAAAAAAATTATATGAGAAAAAATATTAATTCATCAATATGTGTGTGTGTGTGTTGTGAGGAAGAATTTCATAGTTCAACTTAATGGTTCATTATATAATCATGTGATCATCACCAATGATATATCTTAAAAAGAAACTGAAAATCCATGTGTACAAAATCGATGTATACTCTAGAGAGTGGTTCTCATATCACTATGTAAATTGTTGTGTGCTACTTCAACAAAATTATAAGATAAACTGTAATACACATCATATATGCACCATAACAATTGCCATACAACTAATTTGTTTTAGGATACATGTGGCATTCTAGGGGTAAATTCTATATGATGTGTATGTCAATCTATTAGGTGTTGGTAAGTTGTGAGTATCTAATAAATGATAAGCAATATCCATACATCATGATCTTGTAATGTGATTATAAATTGTGTCTATAATTTCCATAAAATGTATAAATGATTTGTTTAAAAAAAATCAACATAATCAACCCTAAACAATGCTCATGATGTGGAATGTCATTGGCGAAACCAAAATGATGGTCACATGTCCCATTTCTATGGTAATGGTGATCATATATATGTTGTAGCGACACTTGATGAGTAATTAAATAAATCTCAGAGTGTGACTCATTGTGCCATATTTTTTTAAAGCATGATTTGTTTTCCTAGTTTTTACTAATTTATTAACATATTTTATTCATTTGGAAAGCTAATTAATGATGTTTTAAGTAATTAGGACCTAATGAGAGATCATCTTCACATCTTCACTGAAATACATTTGGTAATTGTAGTCACTATATGAACCGCACATGCATGCTACTAAAGAAAAATTGAAATATAAACTATAATACACATCTTATATCTGCCATAACAATTGTCATACAACTTATTTGTTGGGTGTGGAGCCTGATTATCTTGTTTACTTTGTATCACAGCATTGGACCCCTGTACCTTAGAAAAAGCATAAAATTGTCAATGCGATAAGTCATTATTATGTATATGTAAGGGCATTGTATTACTGGCATGATATGAGTGTATTCTCGGGCGAAAGCAGTATGAAAGGAAAGGCGAGAGGATATTAAATGGATCTCTTTATGAAGTTTTGTCTCTTCATTTTTGTTCAGATAATATAAGAGGGCTGAAAATTTATTGAGGTGAATAGCCTCAATTTGGGTAGACAGTATATCTGTGTCTCTCTGGTTTTATGTGTTTTGTGTGCTTGTATTTTCCGCATATTTTATGTGTTTCATTGCTCTGTAATATTTATTTTTCTAACATTATTTACTTCTAGATACATATGAAATACTTCAGGTAAATGCCATATTATGTGTATACCAATATAGTAGGTGTTGGTAAGTTAGAGATCAAATGATAGGGTATCCACATTAGTTTCAATTGAATTTTTGCATAATTTTCTTGTTGTAATTTGTTGCTGGATTTGTTATTAGCTTTTCAAATAATACAATTATCTACCAATTTTTATTTATAAAGAAGTACAATAAGTAGTCACCTATACTTCAACGGCAATTACAATGTTGATGTGCGCGCTTAATACCTTTGATCTTACAATTAACTCACACTATTCATATTCAATTTTCTCGATTTAGCCAATAAAATAAGAAAACAGAAAATGAAGTCTTGATTTTCTTTCAGTGCTCTACCCTTCAAATACTAAACCGAATTAACAGAATTAATATGCAATTGTCTGTCGATCTCTAACTTTTGCAAAATGGGTTGAATTTTTTAATGAATGCGCTTACAATTAATAGATTGTTACTCAAATGAAGATAATTTAGAACTAGCAGTTTTCACAATAATAAATTACCCTAGCAATTCAAACTTTGAACATACCATAAAATTAAAATCGTAGTAAGATTAAACAGTCAATCTAGTTTCCGCAGACCAATCTTGAGCTACATTCAATTAATAACTTGGTCTGAGTGTAAGGAACTAGACGCCTAAAGCTTTTATTTTTTGCTTGTGTAATTCATTGTTTGACCATCAAGCCAAGCCACCAGCTATATTAACACTACTTCATGTTGGGGCAGATTGGCATTCTAATTTTTTAGTGCTATAGCCATACTTTTTCACTGCTTCACTAATCACAACCTTGGAAGTTTGCAAGGCAACGGGCTTTATTCTTTCTTTGGTGTTTTATGTAAAAGAAAGGATTTGTGAACTTTCTGTAATAGGAAGGGGAAAACTAAATTGATTCTAATTTTAAAATATCAATAATGATAAGTGGTAATTCATTTATTAAATTTTTAATTTTGAGTGAGCCAAAAAAGTAACTTTCCTTACTTTTTGAGTACAGCCTTGTAATTGCGAAGAGGACTAGTGTTACAAAATTATTGGTAAGTGGAAATTAAAGGGCATAAGAACATTTTTGAAAAAATTTCAAACGTCAAAATTAAGTCTTCTATCCTTCCTAGCACGTCACAGAAAATGGGAATCCACAAATTCTAGTCGTCAAATACATGCAAAATGCCTTATGACGGGCAAAATGGAGGACTGGTCCTATGTTGCTACATGAGTTAGGGTTTCATGTGGCAGCAGGGAACCTTGTATAGTTTTTCAAGGATAGGAAAGGAGAATATTGTTAGTTAATCATCACATGAAACTTCATCACCATTTGAAAATTGTGTCCTAATTTCAAACAATAAGACTACCCAACTATTTCATTATTTAATTTAGATTGTGTAATACAAAAAAATACCCTAGATAACTTAAATAATGTAAGCACTTTTGCAAAAATTTAGTGGGGAGAACCTTCAATTACATTTATTTTGAAGATCCACTTTCATTTTAAGCCATTTTAATTAGTCTTTCATGGCTATTCTAGTAAAAATTTCAACCTCTTGTAGAAATTTGTTTGTCACTTGTATTAGAAATGCAAAAATCAAATGTAAATAAAAATGATTTGAAATGCTAAAATTCAAATGCGCGCTACATAAAAATGATTTTTTAAAAAACTACATTAACGTCTGATATCACACGCACATTCACCCTCAGCTCTTGCAGAACAGCATTCGCCCTCAGTTCTTGCAAATGGTAAGTTCTTACTGCAGGCCCTTCCTCCTATAGTAGGGTTGACCCTATTTGGGTTTTTTTGGAGCCTCTGAGAATACAAAGGTTGTGATTGATTACGGGGCACTGCCTATATTTGTGGAAATTCTTACCTGCAGGAATGATAGTATTAGAGCAATTGTACGTTTTATTTAGAAGGCATAAAAATTATTCTTTTTAACTATCTTTATATGTCTGTAATTTTGGAATTTGATTTAAAAAACTAGTACCCAACTTTGAGTTCAACTGGTGTTCGTGTAAGGCTGTTTGGGCTTTGGGAAATATTGCTAGAGACTCTGCAACATTTAGGGATCTTTCCCTCAATCATGGAGCTCTGAGGCAGGTGCTTGCCTAGTTGAATGATACTGCCAGAATTTCGATGATAAGAAATGCTACATGGGCTCTGTCAAATTTTTTCCGTGGTAAACCCCAACCACTATTTGAACAGGTAAGCAGAATACATTTTCCGCCTCTTCTTCTTAGTTCGTAGATACTGTGGATTTTTTTTATATATCTTGGTGCTTGGTAGATTTGGACGTAATATGGACCTAGGCACTTTTTCATTACAATGAATCCGTCATCAGGTTTTAGAAAATGCTCAGAAATTTGGGTTTCACAAGGGGATTACCCTTGCTTGCAATTATAGATTATCAATCACATTCAAAAAAAGTCTTTCGTAGCATTGCTGAGCTCTTTGTAGGTGAATTTCTGAGGCAATTTCACAATATTTGAACTAAATTTGTCTGTCCTTTTCAATACTCTACGCTTGTAACAGAACCAGAAAAACAATCTAGTGGCCAATGCAACAACAACAACACCTCCTGTTGCAATGCCTGCAATTCACCCTCTTTGCACACATGAATGACTATGGCACCCTCTTTTGTGAATAGGTACTGGAGATGAAGGTACTGGTTTCCATTAGGATCATGGAATTCAACATCCAAAACAATATCAAATTCCACTACAATAGTATTCCCCGGCGAGGGCAACAGTTCATTGAGACCTATTGGACTCATCACCCCCAAATAGCCTCCAGGGCTACCCAGAGTGTGATCATCTGGAGCAATAACAAATGCTAATCCATCCCCAATTGAAACAAGAATAGGACTCACATTGGTTACAGAAAATGAGAAACACGTTTTGAAAGAAGAAGAAACTTTTGTATTAGGGTACATAAATCTAACTGGTCTATTTTACAATGCCCTACCTGCACTTCAAATTGGTACTCCCAACTCCATGCTAAGGCTCACTGTGCCATTCTTCAGATGAGCATCTTAACTTGAAGTTTGATTCCAAAAAACCCAAGTCCCCTGTTCTATGCCCAAGACCCCTGTTACAACGAGTAGAGTTCTGAGCGAAATACTTCACAATAGGAAGCAAAAGAAACATCGCAAAATTTCTCCTCTTTAGACTGATAATTTTCTGTGCGAAAATTCAACTGCGGACAGTAAAAACATAATATCAAACACAACCAATCCACAATGGAATTTGAACAAGAAGATTTATAACCAGAGAAAACCCTCTCCAGGTTAAAAGAATTCCAGAATGGCTTTAAGATTCTACTAATGAGCGCTTACAACACCATAGAAATTACTGTCACGATGAAATCCGCTGGAAGCAAAGCCCTTGTACAGTTTCTACATTTCCACAGTGGAAGCAAGAATCTTGCTATCTCTCATGATCTGGTTCTGTGGTCAGATCCTTTGCTATGGTTGTCTTGTTCTGCTAAACGTGGATCTGTCTTAGCTTTGGCTCTGGTTCTCATTTAGGATTGTGGCTATCTGATCTTGTTGTGGCTTTGACTATAAAAACTTGTTCAATAGGAAAATATTGACTCTGCTATATATAGGAGCTTCAATGGGTGCTCTCAAACACTTTTTTGGGCAGCTTTGTTTTGTCTCTGATTCAAGGTAGAACTATGTTGGCCTTGTTTTTTTAGTCCTTGGAACTTAGTTCTCTCATATTTGCCATCCTATCCCCAGTTTGCTATAGATAAAGACATAACTTCACGATATCAAAATTGACTATTTTTTGCCATTTATCTTTAGTAATGGTACAACTTTAATTTGGTGCATTCGTACAGTATCTGAAGAGCACTCTCAAGCTGTTATTCAGTACTTTAGCATAACTACTACATTTAACTGCCATGCTCTAATATTTATATCAACCATAAGCATTCTTAAGGTAGTTCCACGTTTGTGAAGCAGAAGGAATGCTTCTGACATCTTCTTATCATAGTGGTACAATTCTGTTCGCAGTTTATCTTTTATAAACCTCCAATCTTCCAAACATAGTAGAGACTACAGTTTGCATCTCAAATTTTGGACAAATCTGTTTAGTATTCTACAGAAAATGCATTAAGAATAAAAAAATCCCACATTTGTAAAAAGCCCACAATTTTGTAAAAATCCCACAATTTGTAAAAAGCCCACAATTTTGTAAAAAGTCCACATTTTGTAAAAAGCTCACAATTTGTAAAAAGCCCACTTTTATTTTCTTTTTGCTTATATATTGAGCTCCCATTGAGTTCAACAAGTCTTGGGTTTTCTACACCATTGAGAGAGATTTATTATTTTCTTTATAGGATAATTTGCATCAATGGAAGAAAACATTAGAGGTGGAAAAAAAATTCAAAAGGGTGAGAGGGGTGATGGTAGAGTTTATTGCCCTTGCAAAAAATGTTGTATGAGAAATAATGTTAGAGTTTTAATAGCAACAAAAACAATGCATTGTAGGAAATATGGGCACATTGATGGTGGATCGAATGACTATCGTCCCGTGGTAATTAATTATCTATCTTCATTTTGACTATATCGTAGAATTTTATATTATTTTAATATTTTTTATATGCGCACTAATGTTTAATTATTAATTTTTGTAATTTTCATAAAGGCACAGTCGCCCCCAACTTTTTGCAGATGATCAACCAGCTTCCACAACTAAATAGTAGTAGATTAGATGATGTTGCACTAGTACAAGAGAATATTACAACAAATATTAGTATTGGAAATGATGTTGTACAAGGTGAAGAACATGAAGCGAATGATGAAGGTAATTTTAGTGGTCCCATGGAGGTAGATCATGGTGACAGTAATGAGACAGTTCACATTAATGATGGGACAAATCAAATGCTCCAAGACTTGTATGGTGAGTGAGATGATGATGGTGGAGATAGCAGTGACAATATTTATGATGTACCTCTGATTGAAAGGTCAAGTGAACTAATTTTTGAACACTCAAATGCAACTTTTCTCTCTGCTACATTGTTGCTGGTGAACTTAAAGGTTATGAATAATTTGTCGAACAGATGTATGACACAACTCCTAAGGTATGCAATATGTATATATGATCACATATATGTAAATGTTGATAATTTTCCCTTTTTTTAGTTGTAATAAATGTGTAAAATAATAACTTATATATATATATATATGTATATATATATGTATATATATATATATATATATATATATATATATATATATATATATGAATATATATATATATATATATGTATATATATATATATATATATATATATATATATACATATATATATATATATACATATATATATATATATACAGAATATATATATATACATATCTGAGATATGTATATATATACAGATATATATATACATATACGAGATATGTATATATACACACATATATATATATATATATATATATATATATATATATATATGTATATATATATATACATATATATATATATATATATGTATATATATATATATACATATATATATATATATATATACATACATACATACATACATACATACACATATATATATATATATAAATCAAGTAGTTTGAGCTGTGCAGTGCTCGCCGTGAGTCAGTATCGTTAGGCTGACGCTGCAATCCGGTCAATAGCCTCTTCTCACCTGTTTTGGCCGGTTCACTGGACTTAACCGGCTGGTTAAGTACAGAACTGGCCGATTTATGCATAAACCAACCAGTTCCGTACTTAACCGATCGGTTAGGTGCTCCTCCATGAGCTGCAAATTCCTCTATTATAATAGCAACAAACTTGTCTAATAACTCATACTCAACACCTTATAGCAACAACAATAGACATGATGACTGATAAATACAAGGCTGGCTAGCATAAAATCCCTGGCAGCATGCAACTCATCAAGTGTACTTGATGACAATTTCTGTTCTCAAAACAATCAACAACAACCTTATTTCACACTCAGCTAGGAACTGTCAGACCCTCTCTCTCTGCTTACACATAGCAGCAACATAAATACAAAACCTTTCACACAGCATACAAGCAATTTGATCATGGCATCAAGACTGATGAAAATGGTTCGACGCCACTCAAGGGACAACAACATACAACCTAATGAAAATGTGACTGGCAATAATAAATTGACCACTAGAAAATTCCCGCTTGGAAATGCACTAAACTGGGCACTGAGTTTTCTGGGTTATAATGAATCTTTTCAGTGATAAATTTCGTCAAACACATTGTGAGCAGACTGCTAAAGTTGTAATTCTCTCTCAACTTGTTACAAATAGCACTAATAGTGGGTTTCATAAACCAATTCAGTACCTCTAAGTGTTGTAGATGTTTTTCTAGAAATTTATTGCCAAGCAAACATAGATAATGAAGAATACAAGATCTTCAAAATGCTGGTTTGATATATATATATACTGAACCCAGAATTGTCTTTAACGCTGATACAATGAATTGACAATAGATCTTAGCAGGGACATATTGTATATTATAATATTAACTCAGCAATAAAACACAGTGAATAATATAAGAGAAACCTGATACATTACTTCAACAAGTTTTCTTATGTATTTTTCGATGATATGTATTGCACTTGGTGCCATTTTGATATATTCACCTTTGCATGGTATATAAATGAGCAAAATTTTCATATTTTGTCTCTATTGGCTTGGAATCATGGTTGCAAATCTTAAAAATAGTTTTTTTTTTAATTAAAAAATAATTATTTAATGTATTTTTTTTAAAACCGGTTCATTGAGATCTGACCGCTACCGGTTAGACCGGTTCCGGTTAGAAACTCAGTTCATTAGCTCCACTGGTCTGGTCACCGATTTTAATAACTATGATACACACACACACACACACACACACACACACACACACATATATATATGATTAATAATATTTACATTAACTAGTTTTTGTTTATGTTGTAGATTGTTGGGTGAATATTTGTTACCATCGCCAAATACTTTACCTCGAACATATCGAGATCTATGTGCTATTATGAAACACTTTGGAATGGAATATAACACTATAGATGCATGTCCTAAAGATCATATTATATATTATGGAGAACATGCATTGAAAAAATAATGTCCGAAATGTGGTACCAGTAGATATCGAACAGATCAACTAACCAAAAAGGTGCCTCAAAAGGTTCTTCGTCATATTCCCATAATTCCACGTTTGCAGCGAATTTTTAGGTGTAACAACATAGCACAGTTTATGGATTACCATTCAAATAATAGAAGTGGAGATGGTGTTCTTAGAATGCCTGCAGATGGTTCTGCATTTAGAGAAATCGAGGAAAAATATGTAGATTTTAAAATTGAACCTCGTAATGTCAGGCTTTCATTAGCAGTTGATGGTGTTAATCCATTTGGAGAGCTTAGATCTACTTACTCAGTGTGGCCTATTTTCGTTATCAACAATAACATTCCTCCTTGGATGTCGATAAAGAGGGAGCACATAATGTTGACTATGATTATTCCAGGTATTTGATACATTATTTTTTTGAATGTAACATTTTCATTTCTCTCGTTGTTTGCATAAATATATATTTTATTTATTTACTTACTTATATATACATATATCATGGTAGTAATTATTATGTACCATAATTTTGAACAATTAGGTAAGTACCAGGTCAAAGATATGAATGTGTATATTGAGCCTCTTATCGATGAGCTAATACAGTTATGGCATGTAATCACTGTGTATGACATCACTAAACCAATCAAGTAGAAGAGATTTCAATGTCATGGAATGCTTGTATGGACAATTCATGATGCCCCAGGACTAACACATGTTTGTGGTATGTAATATTTCGTTGCACTTTAATATAATACATAATTATCTAAATTAGATATACCATATTGCATGTTTTAAAAATGATCTCATAGTATATTAATTGTTATTGATCCATCTATTGTAGGTCTTCAAACAAAGGGTAGATTTGCATGTCCAGTTTGTGGCCCTAAGACGAAGTATCGTCATTCGCCAGACTTAAGAAAGATGGTGTTTGATGAGTTTAGGCACTTCCTCTCTAGGAACCATAAGTATCATACTACTGAAAAACATCTTTTCAATGATAAACAAGAAACTAGATTAAAACCACGAAGAATGACACCTCAGTTGTGGATGTTGGAATATAACAGAATTAATAATCGTCAAGCAACTGGTACATAATTTGTGTATATATATATATTATTTGTTTATGCAATGTTTGGAATTTTTGTTTTAACCAATGAATTTATTTTATTATATTTTATAATTAATATTGTTCTGATTTATTTTATTCTTTGATATCAAGGTCATCGTCGTGGTGAAGGTACTAATATTGTACTTCCACCTGAATGAAATCTTATCCTTCTCAATTCACGAGGTTTCCTTACTATGAGGACCTAAAAATAGCTCATTTGTTTGATACAATGCATGTCGGGAAGAATGTGACAGAAACGTTATGGCAAACCATAGATGGTGCACATGATAGAGATAAAATTGACAAAATTTGTGCTGACATTGAGAAATCGAATCATGCAATGAAAAGTGTGATCGACAGATCAAATAACAATGGAGGTCGAAATTATAATAATATTCCATGGTTATTAACAGAACAAACAAACAATGATGTAAAAGAGGTCGTTAGAAGAATTAAATTTCCAACAAGTTTTGCTTCAAACATAAATAATATCTTAATGAAGAAAGGTGACTTCAGTGGGGTGAAAACACATGATTGGCATACCTTTGTTAAGGTAATTTTTTTGGTATACGTTTTTGTATGTTATTGCTTGATTAAATTTTCCTTTTTTTTTGTTTAATTTGGAAAGCAATAACGATTCATTTTTTATTGTTATAGTATGTTCTACCTGTATCTCTCCCAAACGACTTCGAAAAAAATGTCAAACAAGTTATATATGGTCTTAGTAAATACATGAGGTAAGTAGTTTTGATTTATACACAAAATCTAATTGATATAATTTCTTTTCATACTTAATGAAATGATGTATTAATTTACTTGTAATGAAATATATATTATGTTTCATTGAAATAACCTTGCGTAATGATTTGTAGATGGTTGTCATTGAAAGAAATCCATCAAGATGAAATAAAGTATTGGAAGAGAGAAATTCCTCGGCTAATGTGTGAAATGCAAAAGTATCTACCTCCAACATTTTTCAATGCACAAGAACACTACTTGATACACAAAGTTGAGGAGATTGAAATGTGTGGACCAGTACACACAAGGTCAATGTGGATGGTCGAGAGGCACCTGAAATCCTTGAAGGCTTTGGTTAGACAAAGAGCACGACCTGAGGGTTCTATGGTGGAGGGATATGTGGTATATCAATCTATGGTGTACATTAGTCATTATATTCCTATATTAGTTGTGCCAACCATGAAGGTGGTGGATTGCATTTGGGATGTGAACTCCATCAAAAAATTTGAAGTGGAGCACCTGTTGGGAAAAGGTAGAATGAAGAAAGTGAGAGGTAAAATATTTATTATGTATAATACATATAATGTTTCATTTTTTTACATCATGTATATGATCATTATATTCATTTAGGCCTTATTTTTTCATATTTTATTAATTAATATAATTTACCATGGTTATAAGTAATATTTATTAATATTGGTGAATTATTGTTTTTTTATTCAGGTGCTTAAGATTATGAGGCACTACTTTTATACATTGCAAACAATCTTGAGTGGATGAGTGAATGGATTGAAACATGTAAAGCACGTAACGACAATAGGTTATCATGGCAACTACTGTGTGAATTGATTAGAGAAGCGTATCGTAGTGGATATGGAAACGTTACGGACAGGGAAATCGATTTAGCATATGGTTTGAAAGATAGAAAGGTAAGCAATTAATTCACCTATTTTATTCATTACTTATTTTATACTATATTTATAATGTGACAACAAGTTTGATTTTTCAGTTAATTTTCATGCTGTGTAAATTATATGATTAATTATTAATTGAGAATGCATCTTTTTCATGTTTGGCATATTGCAGTTGAAACACCACAAGGTTATGTGGTGCAATGGTCGTAAATTTCGCGTTAAACAGTTGGATGATAACAGGAAAACTTCTGATAGTGGGATAGCTGCAGTATTCCAGGTCACTAATGTTTCCTCCAGGAGTGACAGACATCCTCGAGAATCTGAAAATAGATATTATGGGTTCTTAGACGTCAAATGGTATAGGCTACGAATGAATGTACGTGATGATGATATAACATTTATTCAACATGAAAATGGATTTCCAATGGTTAAAACATCGCAGTTTGAAGCAGGAAAAGATCGCTATGTTTTTCCAAGCCAATGCGAACAAGTCTTTTACTCAGAGGTTCTAGGTGAGAACGAATGGTCTTTTGCTATTAGATATGATCCAAGAGGAAGGCCAGTAGAGTATACTATAGAGGAAGAAGATGATATTGATCTAGAAGAAGATGATGCAGTGGCAGATGAGAAGGAATATGTATTGACAGACGAAGAAGATATCTTAGAAGATGAACCAGGCATAGGAGATGAGGCAACAATTATTGATGATGATGTTGACGAGGATATTATTGAAAATGACATAATTGATGATGATGATGACATGGTCGATCATTTCAACACCGTTTCTGAATCAGATGTTGATATAGATGTCGATCAGTTGGATGAAGATCAAGAAGATACAAAAGAAGAATATTAATATGGTATCTACTGCCAGTGCCCAAAATTGGTGGTATAGACCATGTGGGCCTCTTATGGTATCTATTGCCAGTGCCCAAAAGACAGTTAATATTTATGATATTCGTGATGGAGATCCTGTGATTTCAATGTGTTTGTTTTGAAAGTTTAGGTTTTGATAGCAAATCATCAATGGGCTCTGAAATAAGGCACATTGAAATCTTGGATACATGTTTCATGCCAAAATCAGTTATATCTTCCATAAATACACAATCTTGGACCACTCTGTATAAATCTGCTTCTCAGACAATATTACATCTCCCTCATTATACAGGTGGTGTCTTACATGCATAGCAAAGGCATTGTTTTGGCAATCATTTTATAAGTCACTAGATATTGTGGGTACAAGGATCTAGGGTCTCCACATGTAACTGTGTTGCCTGGAGACTCACTCTACTTGTCCTTAAATTTGTAAACATAGTAGTATGCCAATGCTTCTTTCATTTTGTATGCATAAGACGATTTTTCATCAAAGTCCATAATTGTTTTTAAGTTTTATCCATCCCA
The DNA here is from genome assembly GCA_034641835.2 of Pinus albicaulis. NCBI lineage: Eukaryota > Viridiplantae > Streptophyta > Pinopsida > Pinales > Pinaceae > Pinus > Pinus albicaulis. Next base: position 885,373,270 of record CM076576.1, read on the forward strand.
ATTTTGTTGTGAATGCACAGGTTTTTGGCTCAACACAAATCTGTTATATATTTGTACTTTTCCTTTACTAACTATTTGAAATTTCTAGTTATATTTAGAGGTGTCTTTTAAGGGATGAGGGGAATTACTTGGATTTAGTGCTGCCCACTCTCAATAGAGGCTTACAGTAAACTATGACACATTGTGATGTATATCAATGGTAGTTGGGGCAGCAACAAAATCAGTTTCATGCTTCAGTAGATTTATTCTTCTTGGAAAGCTTTCAGCTGACAAAAAAAAGGGAATGAAACACGCAACCAGTCCCCTTCCTTTTATTGGACCACCTGCTTTCTTTTTATGAGAGCATCTACAAGCTAAAGTTACTAGAAGTGGTCAAAAGTGAGTTTGGTTAGTTGGCAAAGTCCAACTATTCTTAGCCCTCAACAATGTTTAAATACTTCATAGGCATGTTAACCCCTCCTAGACTGTGTTGCGTAAGTGGGTTTTGCAGAATTTTATGCACTTAGGGTTAGACTCAAATTTTGAAATTTGATGTCATTAGGATTATATTCAAGTGCTGGCCAAATTGGTAAAATTGATACTCAGCCATAGCTGAAAGGCAGTAATATGCAGTGGAGTCATTCTATGAAATGATTCAATTTTGCATGTGAATCTCACATCTAAGGGCCATTAAAATCCCATGGATGGAGACTGATCAGGATTCAACATTGTTGTTACTATTAGTGGAGGTGGGTATGGCACAAGTAAAATAAAAATACTGGCAACAATAGTAACATCATAGATTCAGAATCTTAATCTCTATATTAAATGAGCATTAGAATGTAACTTGATTTCAGTGAAATCTCTAACAGGTTTTTTCTAAATCGGACCTGAAATGCTCACTTGTAAAGATGTTTGAGGCTTGAGGTTGTATGACACTGCAACAATTGACTTGTTGAGTACATGATGACATTAGGTCATTGTGAAACTGAATATATGCTACTTTGGTATGAAGATTGATTTCTTTTAGGTAGGCTTTCAGTTGTGTAGAGTGTCTTGATTTTTATCTGGTCATGCATGTATGCTTGTCCTTTAGAGTGTTTTTTCTTAACCCGACAACAGAAATTTTCCGTCCATTCATTGGTTTCAAAGAAGTTTGAATGGTACAAAAGGAGCTTAGACGTGTAAGCACAGTCTAAATTTTGAGTATTCATTGATGAATTAAGCTTAAAATGATAGCTTGGATCTTAATTTATGTGTCAAGTTTTTATAAATGCTTGTTTGCTATTGAAGCAGAGTATATTTTGTTTATTTATTGATAGATATAAACTCAAATTATTTTAACGAGGTCTAATGAAATGTTTGCGATCTTGTGAGCTTTGCAGCCTGGTGGAGAACCTCTAGTGTTATGTTTTGTTGATTTTTCTGATGCAAGATGTGCTGCAACTGCCTTAAAATTGATGTTGGTTGCACAGGGATTCGTTCCTGTTTTACTGTCAAATTTTCTCTTTATGGTAGCCTTCTCTTACTACCATTACCTGAACTTTCTAGGCTATGATGGTAAGTTTCTTTTGATAAAAGTTATTAGATATGAACTGAATTAAGGTTCTATTTTTTAAGTTGTTTCTATACGTTTATCTTTAATACTTCAGATATTTCTGTGCATGTGCTACAGTGTTACCCTTCTTGGATAAGACAACATTTTTCCTCTACCCTATTGGCTTTATTATTTTTCTCTTTCCATTCTGTAAGTGATTTAGAGAGCCTGCAAAGGTATATTTCTTTTAGTCTTTTCAAATTTGGTTTTGAACTTTCAAGTTTTCTGTTCTGCTAACTATACAATGTTTGATATGTGTTATTTTTTCGATCTAACATGAATAATATATGTTTTTGCATTGTATGTTTAATGGTACTTGCTAGCTTCAATATTACACGATATGTTTTGAGTTTCTACTATGGCTAGAAGCGTTCAAAGGGAACCATTTTTATAAATCACCACTACCAGGGCTGGAATTGTAGCTGATATGGGAATGACCAATGGGTGGTATGAAAATTTAGCCACGTGTAGCTCTTTGTAAAGGTGCTAATTTGCATCTCAATCACCTGCATTAGTTAGAAGAATTGTGTATAAACCAAATGGATACTTGGTAGTTTTCTGAGTTTGGTTTTTCATTTTGCTGGAGTCCATTCTTGTAAATTAATAGATTATTTTTTCCATCTTTTGTGGCAAGCTCTCTCTTTCTTTGACCTGCCATTTTCTGCCTTTTTCATTACTGAATTTCATGTGCAAATTCTCAAGTTGATTGAACAGAAATGGATGTGGATTTTCCAGTGAAATCAACAATTGGAAGACATTTAACTTTCTATCGAGATCCATTTTAAACACTAACGAAATGTGATTTATAGATGATACCCCGTGTTTAATTTTTTTTTTAAAATTGTTTGGCAGCCATTCCAGTCCAAAAACACTATGGACATGATCCAGAAGCTTAAGAATAAAATTTTATGAATCCACATACGTCAGCCATTTATTTTTTGCAGATTGCGACAAAGAAATACAATGTAGCTGATGTTGGACAGTTAGGGCTCAACAGAGAGTGAATATGGAGTTTGAAATAGCATATGAGGATATCCAAAACTATGACAGTAGAGTATTTATAAACCTTTTCATCAGCTAGTGCATTAAAGAGTCCAGCTAACATAACTATTATTAAACAAATTACAAAGCACTCTTCCAACTAGCCAGTGAATATGACCTAGGGAATCTCAGAAAAGATGTCATCAAGTTTACAGCTGATCAAAAATACCACCATGGTTGTGCATTGCATGGTTGATATGTTGTACATGTGGTTTGCGTCCAGTTGCTTGCTTCAGGAGATTATAAAGTATGAAATTTAAACAATAGGGATGACAATGTTATTGATGCAGGGGCATTAGACCCAAGACAACTTTTGTACATAAATAAATGTAAAGGGGGGTCTCATGTTTTATTTACCTATGAAATTATCCATAGTTGAGCTAATTTAGTTAATTTTTAGAGGAAAATGTAACTGCCCGAATGATTAGTGGGCATAGGAAGAGGCAATCCGTCTCTATTTGTCAGAGCATTAGTCTAATTTTGAACTGTAGGAATTTGAAGAGTTTGTGAGTCATCGAGAAATTCGAATCGATTCATTGTAATTGATATAAAAATAAACCTCTGTGATAGAGTCGGGATACCTGCATAGAGAACTGCATAGGCTGCATAGAACTGTAGAGGAGACAGGGTAGAAGAGAAGGCCCAATCGATTGAAGATCTGGCTAGCTAAATGCTTGTAAGTTTGGTCACTGTATAAATGAGGAATTTGTCTCAGTATAACTGTGGATTCGTTGTTTAACTTTGTGAGAGAATACCTTGAGTATTTTTGTATTGATTGATTTAAATTTTGTGTGGAATGCCTTGAATCTCTGTGTGAATAATCTATGTAGTTGAGTTGAATGATGTCCTGTGTAACTGGAGGGCTTGAATGGTACTCGGTATATGATGAGGTGTTGATTTGTTTATGAGTCTCGGTGCTTAACTGCGTGATAAACCTGTGTTAAACTAATATATGAATTGTGTGTGTAAGTTCCGTGAGGGCGTGCATTGATAGTACAGGTCGAAGTCCTGTATTAATCGGTGTTGGATTTTGTATGGAAGCCACACCCCGCAACTTGTTGACAATCGAATCCCGAATATGCTCTAACCTCGTGTGAATAGACCAACGGGAATCGATGAGGTTTCATGAAGGATGCAGGTAATTGTTATTCCTGGTTGCCGAGCGAGAATCAAGGGAGAGTAGATATTGAACTGTATTCTATGGGCAAGATTTAGTTTTGAAGTCAAGTGGAACCTTAAGCAAGAGTAGTCGGAACTGTGAGGGCCGCACAGTACAGACGGGTTTCCGACATATCGCACCACCTTTATACGGTAAGCTGTATTCCCCATTTGGACGTGATCAATGCCATGGGCTGACACGTGGCCTTAAGTAGTTTTGGAAAACCACTCTCATCGCAAGTTAATGATCATGCAATTAACTCGCGCGATATCTAGTTGAATCATTGGATCGTCGAAGCCAGTGTGACGTATTATCCACCGTTGGATGTGGAAGGGTCGTAGGCGCTGGGCCCCACGCATATATATATGTTGATTGTCACTGTCCTAACTACGGTTTACGGTTTTAACCACGGTATGGCATGTTGGTCGCATTGACACAAGTTTAATAATATATGTGTAGCCCGAACATTATATAAAGCCCCTGGTTATAAAATGAATGGTATCACTAAAGGCTAGTGTGGTCCGCCTTGTTATATGTTTGTTGTGGTCAAGCACTATTGTAATAAGGACCTTGTTCCAATCCCAGCCAACCATTTACATAACAAGTGTATGTATGTATCGGCCAAGGGTGATGGGTTTATATGAAATACGAGGTTTTAACCAAAAGAGGATATTTAATTAATATCTCAATCTCAGATTGAGATATTAATATACACAGGTGTATTTAATTTGTCAATTAAAAGGAAGTAGAGTAGGTTTAGAGTAGAGCTCCCCTGAAAGAAGAATGAATCTGATGGTACTGCATGAGATATTACATGCACATAATAAACCTTGAAATTAATATCTCAAATCTCTGAGATTTGAGATATTAAAGCTCTCAGAATTATTTGTTTAATTTTCCAGTCCCCGACATAAGAATAGGTTGAGATTGAAGTAATGAGAAAACCGGGACTATGGGTTTACCCTGCCATCAGTTATATTCTATATTTCCATTTTAAACACTAACGAAATGTGATATACAAATGATACCGATTGCAAATAGTGTTTCATTGTACTCAAAGGGCCTCTAACAGTCGTTAACCTTAGTAACAGTATTCTTCGTTAGAAATTTCAGTATGAAACCGCCTAAATTTCTGACATCACAACTATCAAGTCAATTTGTTATGACTTTAGCTTCATTTCTTGCAAATACTGGAGAATTAAAAAAATAAAATAAACGTTACTCATATTTAACTGTCTCTAAGTAATCGACCGTGAAATTTATGTTAAAGAAACTTAGAAAAGGATGCAATTGCAGTATACAAATCTCAAAATTGGAAGATTGCATTACCTACAAGGACTGGAATCAGCTTAGCACACTGTAAAACAAAAGTAGGCAATAAATCAACAGCTGTTTATTTTTAATTTTTTAATTTTTTATCAAAGCGTTGGAAGACTGATGCCTTCAAAGCGTCGGAAGAGTGACACCTTCAAAGCATCTGTAGAGCTACAGCTACAAAGCGTCGGTAGAGTGACACATTCAAAGCGTCGGAAGAGCGACACATTCAATCCGTCTGTAGATCAACACCTACAAAGCGTTTGTAGAGCGACACCTTCAAAGTGTCGGTTTTGTGATGCTTTAAAAGCGTGGTTAGAAGTCGGAAGAGCGAAAATTTAGAAATGTCGGAAGAGCGACGTTCAAAACGTCGGAACGCATGTCATCGGAATTGCGGTAGTTATAAATGTCGGATGAGCGACGGTTTTGAAAACGTCGGAAGAGCGACGATTGTTTGGAAACCTTGGAAAAAGTGTCGGTATTGCGACACTTTGGAAAAGCATCGAAATTGCGACGTAATGGCTAACTACGTTTTGTCCCGCCTCGAACTGTCGCTCTTGCGACGAATGTGTGTCAGAATAGCGACAAAGTAGCCATCGGAAACTGGGCCAAATTTTCTAGTGCCACACTCCCATGGAGGTGGAGATCTTCTGTGCAGAGCCTCACCTGCTACGAATCATCAAATCGTTAGTCACTCACACAAGACTCACAGAGTTAGGAATTATGGCAAGAGGATGGGAACGACATCACCAGGTTTGGAGCATCACCTTGCTTCTCTCACCATTAATGAATACCATGATTAACCCGTATTGCAGCCATCCCCCTTCACTCGAGCCTGCTCAGGTGATCAACCATAGCACGCAGATGCGTGCAAATCCCACTCAGTGCTATCCTCCTTGCACACACGCCAACCCCTTTTAAAAGATGAGTTCTCAGCCTTTTCCAAAACACAGTCTGTTCTCCCTGCCTCTGGCCTCTTTAACTCTGCTCTGGCTTCTCCCTGACTTCAGAAGGTTGCGATACTCTACTCTCAAAGTCGTGCTGCGCAATCTCCCTGGGGTTGCCGCACCCCTTCCTGCACACCTTTCCCCAAGATATTCCTACTCCCCGAACCCAACCGCTCCTTGTCTTTTTGCGTACCCTCTCCTAATTTTCTTCCCCTTTCCTTTGCACACAATGGCTCCCAGACTTTTCCAAAGAACTATCCAAGGAGGACAGAGAGGGGCTCTCCCTGGTGGATATCACTGTGTTAAGGACAATCACCTAGAGTCAATGGTAGGCTCCTCCTCTAGCACTTTTGATTGTTAGCGTCCCGATCCCGAGCAGAATGCAGAAGCCCTTGGGCAAGCTGTGCAGAGAGGAAGACGAGGCCCAAGGAAGTCCACCATCTCTCCCTAGACGCACCTCCATCAACGCAAAACTGGCCTGATTCTAGTACAGGAGGAGGAAGATAAGGATTTAGACGTCTGGGTGATGGATTCTGATGGCATCTGGAAGCATGTCCCCGACGACGTTGATCCAGACTCCCCCATTCTCTGTGCACCAACCCACAATCCCAGACGTACTATGGTAAACGCGGAGGAAGCTGCTGCGCAAGCCCCTACTTTCCCCATTGAGGAGGAAGTCCCCAACAGTGATGATGAAGACGAAGACTAAAGTCTGCGCAACTGCACGGATCTCTTATGGTTATTGTCAAGCTTGCTATCAGTGCCTTTTTGTTACCTTTTACATTGTTCTGTTTAGATATGCACGTGCTATTGCGCACATTGTAATTTTATGTTTCAAGTTTTGTTTTGGTTGGTTTCCTCCCTTGAGGCAGCCTAGAAACCATGTAAAAAAGGTTGGGATTGGCTAAGCGCAGCTTGCCAACCCAGCCTGTAGCATATGTAACTTTTACGTTTTCGAATTAATAGAATAGCCTAACTTACCAAAAAAAAAAAACTTGTAAAGTTTTTATCCCACATTCAAAATTTGAAATTAGTTTCTCTAATTTGTGTCTATATATTAACCTTTCACCTTGTATTTTCTATTATGCATATAATTTCACTAACTCATTGCATTTTAAAATTTCTTTTTATATATATAATTTCTTGCGTTTTTATTTTATTTTTATTTTAAACTTGTAAATTATTTTTGGTTAGCCCTTATACTTACATTTTATTTTAATTTGTAAATATATGCTTAGCCTTTGTATTTTTTCTTTCTTTTGTATATAATTATCTTAAAGCTTTTTTTTTTTTTCCTAAATAAGACTATTCTATTATATTGCATATAATATAAATTTCGAAGCTTTCCTCCGGAGTTGCTATGCTAGCCAATTCCGGAGGGAGCAGAGTTCAAAAAAACAAAAATATGACCGCCTCAGTTGGGGAAAACGGTCCAAAATTTGCTGCCCTGGGTAGGGAAACCAACATTTTCAAAAAATAAAGAGGAGATTATCGAATTATTCAGAAAAATCATGAAAACTGAAAGGTGAATCTTCACAAAGAGAGGTAACCTCTCGATTTTGAGGCTGCATGGCATGCTACTTGTCATGAGTTAGAGGCTCTTCGATGATGAGACACTTGTAGTCATCTGACATGTCCTCGTCTTTCTTCGACTGCTACACCTTGCGCTTAGGTGTAGTGGCGAAATGCACAGGGTTGCCGCTGCATTCCCCCTTGGCATCTGTTGAATGCTTTGGACTGCCGCTGCTGCTGCCTTCACTGCTGGAAGAATGCGCTCATGTTTTGATGGGTAACACCTCATATTTCCTGGATTACTGAGGGGGATAAGGGGAAATGGTAGATTTCCTGAGACTCTTTCTAACACCAGAGCAAACAGAGCTGGATGGAGCTTCCTAAAAGCGCACAGTGAGGGTGGCGGTGACCAGAGGGCGGTCCAAGGAGCAATCATAATGAAACTGGTACGAGGAAAATTATCCTCCGGAGGAGGGGGGGCGACTGTCCTCATGAATGGAGATGGGAGGGCGAGAGGTCTAACCTCTACCTCGGCCCCAACGACATGTCATCTTGTGCCTTTGCGACATGTCTAAGCAGGAATTAGGGGAATTTTTAGGTCTAAAATGGGCCTCCTAAGAAAAATGTACAACAAAATAAACTTTATAAGAACTAATAGGATTCAAGATGTTGATGTCAACCATGGGGGATGATTCACCATTTTTTAAGTAAAAGGGTAAAAAGATTAAAAAATAATAAAATAATAAAACTACTTTTTCAACTCGTATTTTCAACTTATCTCCCAAAGTTTTTACTCAAATTTTGAGGAGGAGTACTCATTGGATGCAAAATTTAATTCCTCATCCAATGAGTACTCGCTTGAAATTTGAGTAAAAACTTTGGGAGATAAGTTGAAAATAGGAGTTGAAAAAGTAGTTCTTTTTTTCTCTCTACAATTTGATGATGTAATCAAATCTTATTTTATTATTTCCACTATTATTTTATAATTTCCTTAGGAGGCCCATTTTAGATCTCAAAATTCCCCTAATGAGGGAGCTGGTGCAAGGGGAGAGGTAGAAGGGTGGCAGGAGTCTAGAGGCGGCGAGGCAAGCGGAGAAAGGTCGCAGAGGAGCTTGATGCTTCAATAGGCAGAAAGAACTGAAATTCTGAGGATGCAGGAGGAGTATGCTGGCGAAATGGTGAAGAGTGCCATGAAATAGTGCGAGGGCTTGCAGACAAGAAAGTCATAAATGCTGGAGGCAGAGGCATTAACACTGGCATGAGGCAGGCAGCTGGAGAATTTAAGAGCCGACGGACGGGAGCCATGCGTGGCCATGTGGCCAAGCCAGATGCCGCACTGAGGAGCCGCCACGTCCTTGTTCAAATCAGACACGCGCATCTGGGGAATTATCTTAAAGCTTTTATTTACTTATGAATGTTGTAATAAATTTACGAATAATTTTGTGAATAACCTTCTAACTCTTGCTAACTTAAGATCTAGGCATTAACGCTTGAATTTTTTAACTTGCATCCTATTTTTTGTCTCTTAACTCACAATAACATTATATTCCTCATTAATCTTCCAATTTTGGGCTTAAAAGTAATCATAAGTAGAATAAAATTTCTCTCATTGAAGCATTGCATTGAAATTTTGCATCTCATCTTACATTTGATCATTATAACTAGAATTCTGGGCTTACTTTATAATTGCAAGCTTGTTGTATTCCTTTGTAAATCATAAATTAATTGCAAATTGTTCATAAACTATTTATTTCTCATATTTCTGGTTATCGTGATCGATCCTACTAACATATTTATTGAAACAATTCTTATTTAGTTACTTGAAACATTGCATATTTATGCAAGTGATATAATATATCTTGAACATTGTTCATTAGGCACTGGTCTATATCTGTTAATTTTGCTATTGCCTCAATATCTTTAATTGCTTCCTATTATTAACATACACTTTGCTCATTTAATTAACACACTTGCTAACTAATTATAATTTACGTTACTTAAATAGGTAGTGATCTTGCCCTGAGTCTCCTAGGACTTGTTGTTCCAACAAGTTTTCCCATTGTCATCATCTTAAGGGACTATCCACCTTGACTTAGCTAGGAGAGAGTCTAAACAGAGTGAGTAGGGATCAAAGTGACATCCCCTACTCTGAACATTGTGCCCTAGGTGTAAAATTTTGGCGACAACAGGAAGCACTCCTCATCAAGCTTTATATTCTGGCTCAGGGGTGAATACTACAAGAAAGGATTGGAAACTTACAATTCTCATGTTCTAAATGCTAAATGCTTGTTTAATGTGATGATTTATTCTGTTTTGTAATGTTGAGGAATGTGGTATTCCCGTCTGAATTAATATTATTGTTTTTAAAGGCATGGATATGGAATGATATAGATTCTTGTGTTAAATTGACTATAATCCTAGTCTAAATGGCTTGTATTCAAGGAATGTGTGAACCTTGTTAGTGTTTGAATTAAAACTATAGTTTGAATGCTTGAACATTAAAGAGGTGGGTAAATATTTGTAATGAATATGCCTTGCTAAAATAATTCCTAGTGGGCTTGTTTCTAAATTGTAAGCGAGGAAGGCTAGAGGTTTTGCATGGGGTAATGTGCTAATGTAATGCCTATGATATTATTGAGGAATGTTAATTCCTACATGAATAAATGATTCTAAATACCGCATAAATGATGAGGGATGGTCGATCCATGGAGGATGATATATTAGTTCTTGTTCATGCTCTTTATATCATTATTATTTGTTAGAAACAAAGTCAATAATTGCTTATGTTAATGTCTAAGAGTAGGTTACTCCTATGTTCATCCCGATTCATTCAATTGGTCTATATGGCTATGCATAAAAGAGATAGGTAGATATATGTTGATTTAATGGATGTATGCACTAAAATGACCTGGCTATCAGGCCAGTATTTACTCATAAGCTAAGGAAGGATATTTTTTTCCACACATATGTACATGTCTAAATATCTATGCATTTGCAGATTGTGTTGAGGCCTTGATAAGCTTAGAATAGCTAACAAGAGGATGGTTAAGGTAGAATCAATACATTTATTCCATATATTTTCCATGGGCCGACTTGGACTGTGAAGTTGCCAATCTCAGGAGGGATTATCTCTTAAGGGGTTGTGTAAAATCAAATGTGTAAGCCCATGAATTTGTGTGAGGTAGTGATCCCTTAGCTCTTTGGAGGAATGACATCAAGAATCAAACAACCATGTGAACTTGAAATATAACCATGTGTGAAGGTAAGATAAATCTGGATTGTCGAGAGTTGAAAGCATTACCATCGCTGGATGGTCCCCAAAAATTCTTCTTGGAGATTTCAAAGGGTGTCCCCAAAGGAAACTCCTGTGATTTTATTCCCGGGGTGACTCATGGTTGTAGAGTCATTTTTAAACCCTAGCATGAAGTAGCGAATGGAAACTTGAGCCCCATTTATAATGTGATTTGATGCAAGTTGCACGATGTTTCTATATAGTGGGACCCACAAATATGTGACACATAATGTGGAGGGTGCACCGAAGGCTGATGTCACACTAAAATCATCCCATGCCCTAGACCCTAGAAGTTTCGAGTGGGGCCAATGTGGAGATCTCCTAAGATTTTATCTCTCGGAGGAGGTATAGGGAGAGGGGCCCACACCGAGTACTACGCTCATGATATATGTGTATTGTGTAACGGGACATGCGAACAGAGGTTTAAAAAGTATGAGTGGGTTAGTAGCTTTCATGTGGTCCATGACTTGGAAAACCACGTGGGTGCCATGTGGGGACCATACGGGCACCACATGGTAGGTAGATGACATGGAACTATCTAAATTACCAACACTTTGATCGGCCATACTTTTTGATCTAGGAGTCAAATTGAGACAAATTTTACATCATTAGAAAGATCTCACGAGACAAACACAATAACATCATCTGTTTTAAGTTGTAAGAAAAATATAAAAGGGAAAAAAGCCAGTTTACATTTCCATAATGATACGTTGGATGTTGTGTCAACTTAGTAACTACCTCCTACCCATATTTTTGGGCTAGGGATAATAGGGGGTATGATACACTTCTTTGCCTTGACCACACTTCCCCACAGATTCCACCAATTCCAACTTGTAGATAAGGGAAAAATGGGGGACAAAAACCATCTCCACCTCTCGGCTTATAGGTCTAAAAGAAAAATCCCACTCCAATAACCAATTTTCTAGCCTAGGGGTGGCGAGACCGATGGATCTAGTAGCGTATACTAGGTTCTCGCTCATGGTGTTCGCCATCACTCTAAAAAAATTCTTTAAACTATAATATTTATTTAAACATAGCATGAACAAGATGAAATAATATCAGTTATCAGAATTATTTTTGTAACTCAATATTAATCACAAATCTCATGTTTAATCCCCATTTTTAAAACCACTGCACTTGGTATCTAGGAACTACTTCTTATTTTCCAAGTTAGGATAGTTATATTTGTCTTTTGCATTATTAACTTGGACCGCATTTAGATCTTTTTTTAATTTATTTTAAATAAAAGTCTCCTTACTGAGGAGAAAGCTAGGCTTGTTGGCCTAGCTGAGCTCTTGTTTCAACTAATGAAAGATTTCCTTTTTCAAGAGGCCACAAAGAGGGAACGTCTGTCCTTTTTCCTATTAATAGCAATAAATATTATTATACACTGATATATAAAAGCTATACTTAGGGCCACTTTATGCATTTAGATTAGTTTTATATTCTATTAGGCATTTAGTTTATTTTAGTTTTAGGTTGACATAAATAAACTGGTCGAAATCACCATCCCAAATGGAAAAGGGTCTAATTAGGGCCTTGATAGGGTGATTTCCTTAATGTTAAAAAGGTAATTTTTGGCCATCAATATTTTTAGCACTAGAAGGAGGGCCTGAACCTCCAACAAGCTGATGCTTTAGAGCTGTTTTGATTATTTTTGTTTTTTAGTGGGTCCTTCTAAAATTAAAATTTAGAGTTGAATCGGTGGTCACACATCTTCCAACACACCAATGAAAATAGTAAGACTCTTGTCGAAGAATAAGTTTTATGGTAAGAGTAATGTTTCTGAATTTGATCATATTCTTTAGTTTATGGAAAATTGTAATGATTATGATATTGACAAAGGTGTAATATGCATGATTTTTACTTTTACTCTCACAGGCCAAGCCAAATAATGGTGTCATTTGTTTCCAGTTTCCTTTATACGTAGCTGGGATCAATTTATAAGAATGCTCTTTCTTGCATTTCAGGACTATGATTATGATAAGGTATGTATTGAATATGTGAATTTACACAGATTTGAGGTGAACCTCTAGAATATTTTATTGCTAGATCGAAATTGATTTGTTTTAAATTTCAATCCCAAGATTTACCTTCTAAACTTGAATTAATAGGATGGTTTCAAGATATTATTTCTCTTATTCAAATAGTTGTGATGAACATGAAATATTACTTTTTAAAGTGTATTTATTGTTGTTAAATAACTTGTTTCTTCTAGTGGCATGACTGATCCTGTTCAAACAAACAATTTAGAAATATTTAATGAACAATTTAAGGGAGTTACAAATACATCTAATAAAATTAATAATGTTGATCCTGAATCTATTGTAAATCATAATAAAGAAAAAAATTCGAATCAATAATTCAAATTGAAAACATTAGCAATGATTATTCTTTTAACAACATGTTTTCCAACATCTGATTCCTCTGATATTTATGATATGATTATCAATGACGTTCAACCACATATTTCAGAACACCTATATACTCAATTTCAGGAATGTAAACCTTTATCTAATCAAATAGATTATAATCCTAAAAGTATTTGAAATTATCATGAATCTGATTTTCGTGTTGAAGATAATTATGAAGAAACATAATTGTAAACTCAAGAATCAATATATAAAGTTAATGATTATTCTAATAGAAGGGAAGCATTTTGTTTCATCTGTTTGAATATTCATTTTTCTTTATACCTTGATCTTTTTTATAATGGTAATTTGTTTGACAATCATTTGATAGTTCCCCCACACACTAATGTTTTTTTGAAAATAGGGGAGCTACCATAAATCAAATAAATCATGAATTGCCTATCAATTTCGATAAGGATAAATAATTATTAAATGACTATACCTTCAACAAATCTAAGAATTTTCATGCATTTGCATATGATTTTTCTTCTTGTTTCGATTTACCTCATAGAAAGGAAGATATTGAACCCATTTGTGATGATGATTTGGAGATGGATGATGTTGAGATATTTGAACCTTTGATGAATTTATCAGATCCTGATATTGTCAATCCTCAAGTCGAATTTATATTACAAGATGAAATCTATCCTTATTCTGATAATGATGAAATAAAACTTCATCTTGAATTTTGAAAACATATTCAATTCTCAAGAAAAACAAGAATCCATTCCCATATTTTATTTCGAGGTCATCAATCAAGTTCTTATGTATTGTCATAATCTTGAACTCTTTTTACAAGTACATAATAATATTAATGTTGATTACATCATCTCAATCGATACTTGTGAGATGGAAATTTCGATAAATAAATCTGAGGTCTCTTGTAACATTAATGTAAATAATGATGTTGATTTATTGTATATTGTTCATTTGTTATGGGATTTTTTAGATTTTTATATAAATCTTATGTTTCATTTTATTTTTTATTTTTTATGCTAGTATATTAAGTACTCAAGTATTGAATACTCACCAAGTGTGTTAGTGGAATAATATGAAAATCATTTTCAAATCCTGAATTATGAGCATAAAGAATTTTAAATATTTAAATTTCAATTGATGTTTATGTCCTATCAGCTTATTTTATCTTCTAAAATGAATCTCCAACAAGCTTCAACACGTGAGAGTGGATCATTTCAATCTTGCCAAGCATCTTATCCATTTGCAAATATTATGAGACATTTAATATATTTATCCATCCTTACTTTGATGATCCATTTGAAAATTGTTTTGAAAAATGAATTTCATAGAGGATTGCTAATGCTCTTCCTCTAGTACATACTACTAACTCTTTTGCATTTGGTGAGCATATTATTGGTCCAAAAATGTTGTATTTTCAAAAATTACGTAATGATTTCGATGATAATATTGTAACATGGGTGGAAAATACATTTGAAATGATTTTTCCTGTAAATAAACTCATTCTTTTCTTAAATATATTAAAAGGATATGTAGATATTTGTAATTTTTTCTACTAATGTATGATACTGTTTAAAATTGTTTTACTAATTTTTCATTTACATGTGACCACAAAAATAAAAGAACTTGAATGACTCCATTGGAAGTTTCATTTCACTCAAGGAGTAGTTTTAGTTTTGCTTCCATTATTTTTCTTTTACTTACCACATAATGTAGTGATGGAATAAGCAGGTGACGAGCCCATAATTTTTCTTGGTATTCATTCCAATTCATGGGGAAGAAGGGTTCAAAGCATACCAAAAAAATAAGTTCATTCACCAAGCATGTTCAGGGAAGTACACTTTATTTTCATCAGAATTTTAATCGTAATAAGTTGTGCTTATAAATGGATCATGCTTGTTTATCCGAAAACAATTTTTCTTGCTTTGAAAATTTCATCTTATTGTCGTTGAAACTGCTCTTAATGCTTCTAACAAAGATAAAATCTCAAGAGACACAAATAATAAAAATGGCTAAGTCATGGAGGCACATACATGAAAATTTTCCATTAAAAGTCGTTTTATTGTTATGTCTTGGGACGTGAATTTCTCACTATTTGAATCTCACTCTATATTATACAAAGTCCCAGGGAAAGATGGAAATTTATCCTAGAAACTGTTAAGAAATGTCTCGTCTTAGGTTCTTATCTCCCAAACCTTTAACACTTGCTTTAAGAGCAGCCCACGATGCAACATCAAAATTTTCGATCATATACCAGTGAGGCTTCATGTCAACTTTTCATCAAATGTTAAATTTGAAAATGTTTTGGCATAGCCCGTGGCATGGTGTAAACTTTATGGTCATTTATCATAATTTTCCCCATCCCTCAGCCTTTGTTAACCTTGGATTATGCATTCAACTTATGTAAACATCCATGTAGAAGTTTGAAGGCGAGAATACATCTTTCCTTTTCAATTAACATAAAATTTTATCCCGCAAGGACACGGCTCTAGAACTACATGACCCTCTTAAACATTGCGACCTATCATTTGAATTCTGGGTCAAGCTTAATATATCGCATCTCATACTGTCGATTTAGCTTGCGAATGTGCGAGTTATGATAACTTTCAACTTGGGAAAAGGGGGACATCTATGATATGTTTGTTGATAGCCTTGAACATGCTATAATGCAAAGAAAAGTACATTCATTATGACGTAACGGATTCTTATCTTAGAAGCATTTTTATTTAAGCACAAATATGAAATCTTGATGATTCTTAAAATTTATTTCAAGTATTCCATTATATTTATTACTAAAATTTTACCAAATGCATGTTATAAACATCAAACCATTTCTTTTCTAGGTGGTACGCTTCATTAGCTCAATGCTTTCCATAATTTAGATTTAAAAAATTAGATGATCATGAACATATGTAATTTTTTGAGGAAAATGCAGCGTCTTCTTTCCGATTTTATACTTTTCCATATCTTCTCGTGAGCCCTGGTATTGCACCAAGAATGTTGCAACTCCCATAGGCTACTCTAATTTACTTTATCAACCCGAATTTTGTACAAAATTGGATGTGACAATGCTATATACACAATATATGCATTCTAGTTATGTCATCCTCTTCTCAGTCCTACAATGGGGTGCTACTGCTAGGGTTGCTTCTAGGGAATGAAGTTTGTCACACTTCTGAATGAAACCTAAGACTGTAAATAACTCATCATCATTACTCTATCAACCAGAAAGAAACTATTCTAGAGCATAAAGACTCATCTTGGTATTTGCAATAAAGGAAATGCACAATTAGGCTAATAAAAGAAATGGAGTTAAACTAAGTGGCATTCATAAAGTAAATTTCTGAATTGAACTTATAGAAAGGAAAAATAATCTAATAACACAGTGGGCCAAATGGCTGATTAAACTCTAGCTACTTAATGCTTGACTATTATGCTTAACAATGTATCTATTAATGAGCTAACTATGCTTGTAAATACTCTGTTTTGCAGCAAAATAAGGAGGCACTGAGGTGGCTTTATAAGGTATTGGACTCATGGTTTCAGAGCTAAAGGTGTCTTGGAGGTTGTGCCAGGTCTAGGTGAGGTGAAAGAGAGGTTTGGGCTGAAGAAGTGGCTAAATGGTGCCGCTACAAGATTTTCTGTAGTACTACAGGATGCCCTGAAATGCTACAGGAAACAGGCCGAGGGTATTTTGAGGCCAGAAATGGTTTCGAAAGGGTTAGGAAAGGGTTAGGAAAGGTGAAATGAAGGTTGACCTAGGTGGATGGAAGGTAGCCAAGGTGGATGGAAGGTATCCAGCCCTTTGGCCAAGCTCAAAACTTCTTTCAAAGCCCGTCTTTCACCCCTAGGGTGGCTCTCGGTGTTGTGATGAAGATCTCAAAAAAATAGAGTTGAAGGCAATTTGGTTGAAAGTTGGTTGGTGAAGGGTGGAAACTGAAGCTAAATATTTTGGTGCAGTCCTCCTTTGCTACTCTACTAAGACATGCAAGCAAACTGCCTATTCATGCATTTATCATTGACAAATCTATGATGGGAATGGTGGGAAAGATGAGTTGAATTTAAGACAACCTACCTATGCATTTGAAATAGAAAACTAACTCATTATTCACAACATGTTCATGGTAAACAAATCAACCTATCTATTCTTTCCAAGAAATCATAAACTGAAAGAAATTTGGGCTTGTGGTGACGATATACCCTCCTCAAGCTCCAATGAAAGAGGTGAGAGAGGGAGGCTTTAACACATAGCTTTGGAGTTTTATATGCTACTGTAATATGACCTACAAGAGTCTAACTACAACAACATGAAATGGAAGAAAACTAAAAACAACAAGATGAAATGTAAATAAACTAACTACAACACATGAAATAAACTAACTACAATGGCATGGAAATGAAACACAAATACATAATAGAGACTGAGGCCAATGGATTGGGCCTTAACCCACAAGCTCAGCTCTCTGAAACTAAAACAGTGAAGGAGAAATTGAATAATCATTTTATTTCATGAACAATCTCCTTACATAGAATATGAAAGTCATAAATTTCTATTACAAGAGCTAAGAGTGCTCTAGATATCTCCAAAATTCGAAATCTAATGAGCTCTTTCTATTTATCCTAAAGGGTAGCTACCAACAACTCCCTAAAAAGTAGGTGATTTGTCCCCTTGGACTTCGAGAGAAGTGGAGCTTTGATTCCCTTAATCTTCCACTTGTTTGGCTGCCTTTGATTTCGAGTTGTTGGAGGATAATCTCGAGGATCCCTTGGTTTCCTTTAGGAGTTAAGGAGGTGGTTAACCCCTCTATAATTACTCCTTGCTGTCTACTCCGAGATTTGATTGCACAATCTTAAGAAAAAAATGGCATATCTTCGTGATTATTCTAAATTTAAACCTTATTAGGCATTCGAAGTATGACAACCCTTAATTCACCATCTACACTAAGCAACATATGACCATAATGTAATTAAATGTGAGAAAGAGAGACTAGTAATTCTAAAAAGGTCAATTAACCCCGTAAAAGATACCTAATTATGGTGCTCATCATCACCCCCTACCAAATGGTTGCTCATCCTTTGATCAACTTATTCCTCCTCATCTCTTTTAGTGCCTTAGTGGCCCCTCTGACATCCCAAGGAAGAAGTGAAGGAGTCCACTCAAGAGGGTAAAATCCAACATTATTTTTTGCCTCCTCCCATTTTTTTTCCTCAACTTGGTATTTCCCTTCACCCAGTCCCAGCAACAAAGGTGGAATAAGTTTTAAGCCAAGCCATTGGATATTCGTTGTCTGCATAGCCCTTTTGTACAATGGCACCCTTTCTAGGGAATTTCTCAATCTCTCTGGGGTATGATATTCCATGTTCCTGATATTAAGGGGGAGGCCATTCCATCTTCTCTAACTTTCCATTACACATTCCTCTCCTAACAGTCTATAAATGTGATCAAAATGTGCAATGGCCTATGCTTGGGTGATGAGGTACTTGTCTATAAGGTTGGCATCATTTTCTATCACGAGGTGATTGTTAATGAACCCCCTAGGGCTGAATAGATCTGCCCTTATGTGTAGAGGCTCTCTCCCTTCTTTTCTCATCACCCTTTTTACCTCCTCTACCCTTACCTCCTCATAGACCATCCAAGAGGTTAAGGCCACAAACTACATATCCCCCAACCTAGGATTAGGGTCCCAAATGTTTAAATCGGTCAAAAAAATATTGTGCATAGAAAATTATGCCAACTTGGCCTTGTCTCCTATGCTGGACTAAATGCAAAAGTCAATAAACTGATTGCAATTTTGAAAAGGAAATGATTAATAAGATGTTAGTGTTTTAATCTGAAATTGAAGCCACTATTCTTTTAGGTAGATGGCATAGGAGTTTGAAGGGTGCCTGTGATGGATTTCCTCCATGCACAAATCTGCCATGGTGGCAATTTGTTTGTCCTTCTGCTGGAGTTCGATCTGTAACCTTGCATTTCTTCCTGTGTTTCTTGAAGTTTCTCCTTTAACATGTGTTGGAGAGGTAAATCCCCTCTGCGGACAGAGGCAATCCCACTAGCCCAAGAGTGGGTCTAGAAACAAACAAAACACGCTACGATACTAATTCCTAGTTACAAAAGACAAAGCTACGATAGATAGCCTAGCTCAAGTCCTACGCTGATGTCGTCGAAGAAGAAGCACTGCTTCTCGTTCCTAGCTCGACAAATCACAATCCTTTCGCTCACCGCGTCTGGACACTTGTACACATGCAGAGAAGAAATGACGGCATACAACGTAATAATTCAAACATGTAACTATCAATCAGTCGGAAAGGATTAAACTAAATTGCATTACACAGATACGCAATACAACAGTGGAACCAATAACGTAGTCGAGCATATATTAAAATGTGAAAGAAAGATTACAACCGATTTCCGACATTGTGTTCTTCCTTTGGCAGGGCTTCCAGTAGAGTGTGTCTCACAAAGCTCATCAGGAATTTAGACAAGGCTCTCTCTCTTATGGGGTTCTCCTTAGCTCTACTTTCAATAGTCGCTCAGCTATAGTTTTCTTCCCAAATGTTCAGCTAGCTAGCAAATGGAGAAGACAGGATTTTATAGAGGGAGAAGGAGAGGTTAGGCTCCCTATAATCATGGGGGAGAGTCCTATCTCTTAGGAAGGTTCCATGATAGGTGGAAAACCACTTCCTAAACAGGGATATCTGGAGGCAAACAACCCAACCTCATTTTGATGATCTGTTCTGAAGTTGTTAGAATCAAACTTCCGCCTTATATTGTTAAAAAAAATTCCTTAATAGTCTTGGCGCGGGTGTAACACAGGGACAGAGCGCCAGTTGGCGCGCCCACTAGTGTGCATTTTCCCCATTGGTGCGAGGGATGAACTGTCTACCCGCACCAATGCCAAAACATGGGTTTTTAGGGTTTTTCAGAGGAAATTTTCTTGAGGAGAATTCTTGTCCTTATGCAGAAGGATGCCATCAAGGTGTTTTCAGGACATTTTACTATTCACAGGTCATGGAAATAGTCCTCCAATGTACGGGACAAGGGATTGCAGGGACAGTGACAAAATGCTGTGTAACAGATGCCCCCTAAAGCATGAGGTCTGAGAGAGAGGGAGGGGTGAAATGCTTTATGAGAATGCGCCCAACTGAAAACACTGCCATCGGAAGACCTGCGAGTAAAAATACAACTGATATCTCTGATACATGATATGTGGTATGGGCACAGCCATCCATAATAGAGTGTAAAAAAACTGGGATCCATGATATGGACGCAACCATCCAGTAAGATAAGGATCAACAAGTAGACTCAGGTATGGTCGCAACCATCCAATCAAAAGAGTCATGTAATAAATCATAATAATCCACAAAGAACCCGCAACCTGGATGTTTATCAGACGAAATCCAGGGTCTCGCGCTCCATCTCGACCCGAACAGAGTACAAGTTCGAGCATGCGAATATGTGAGCTGAAGTCAAACATGCAAGAACATCGTCTGATTACCAGCCAATAATGAAAGCCATTAACAGACGCGAGAGGAACCACCAATAATGACGATGGCTCTCAAGGTACAAGAGGTACAATCTACGGAATGTGATCAGTGAGCTGGTGTCGAACACCCGCAGAATCATCCGATTGAAGGCCAATAATTAAAACCTTGTGTCGAATGCGAAGAACCTACCATTGAGGCATGTAGGCTCTAAGGCACCTAAAGGGAGTCTCTAGATCAACTTCCTGGATTATGAGCTGAAGTCGATAGGAAGTGACTTTGATCGAAGGTGGGCCATAATGTTTCCCACATCATCGACACGAGACAGAGGGATATAATGTTTGTGAATCAAGACTAACAAAGAACCAGAGGGAGGTTGAAAACTGCAGAGGCCAACTTCTCTTGAACATATTAGCGGCACGACATTAGATTTGGAAGTATTTGACATCAAGGGATCTGAGGTCATGGTGACATGGAAAAGAGCAGATGAGTGGTCAAAAGAGATTATCCAAATCCATGAAGGCAAGAAGATAACGAGATGAGATGCCCCCAACCCGACACGAATGCAGACAAGTGCCATGTTCAAGAGTGACATACTGCCGACACGAATATGATACTGGTTCCATTTTCCCCCACCATTTCTGGCGAGTACCCCATTTATTTTTTGAAAACAATCTTGAAGGGGATAGCATATGCTTGCGATATAAGTTTTTCCTTCAGAAAAATCCAACCTAGTACATTTAACGAGCCCTAGGAAGGAGGAATTCGAGTAACGTTATTACGACGGAGTCCGATGTCATCAGTTTTTAACGAGTCTGAAAAAGGAAGAAATCAATGTCTTTTCATGTTTAGAGAGTTTGAAAAGACAGCAGAAAAGAAAACTCCAACAGTCCCTTTTTGTAGATAGTCCCCTAGATCCGAAAAGGTAGAAAACTATGTCTCAGAGAATCTCCTAGTCGCGATAGGCTAGGGTATTCCTTTTTCGTAAATAATCCATCCTAGTTCGAAAAAGGGGTAAATGTATACTGGGTAGATGTCATTTCACAACCAATTTAACGAGCTCAAAACGACAAGTGACTCGGCAATATTTTCAGTTTTAGAGAGTCAGAAAAGAGCTGAAAGGTGACTCCAGTAGTGACTTTTTCATGTTTTTACCGAGTCCAAAAAAGTATAAAATACAACTCGTGTCTTTGTCTTAATCGCGTGAAAACTTGTTGCTGCACAAAAAGCAAGTGTAAAACTCATTTTTCGACAAAAAATATAATAAAATATCGGAAAAAACAAGTCTTAAAACCTAATTTTGATTTGAAAAGTTATAAATGTTACAAATAGTAAAAACTTATTCCCTTTTCACCTTTTTACCTCTTTGTAGAGCAATAGTGAGCCATTTCCTTTGCGATCTTGAGGCGACAATTGTGAACAATCCAGTGGACTAATCGAGATTCCTTCTTCTTCAGGTAAGATCCACTTCCATTAGCCATATTTTAAGTCATATTTCATAGCTTTTGCTATTTGGCATCCCTGAGGGGAGGAATTGCAAAATTAGGGCCTCCGCGGTTGGCGCAGGTTTCAGGCACGGACCCGCACTAGCCGTCCCTTTTTCACACAGGGGTCACGCCGGGTGGCGCGACTGTTAGCAAAATAGCCGCGCCAACTGCGCAACCCAACATTTTGCTTAAATTTAACAAAAATAGAGCCAATGAATTGCTGTTTTAAGTACCCAAGGGATCTTACAATGTGTTTATGACCAAATTGATGCAGGTACAAAGAAAAAATGGTAATTTAACGGAAGGAAAGAGAGCACAGTGAAGAAGATGAGTAGGCAATAGAGACTGAACAATGTATGAGGGCTCTCAAGAATTGTGGGCTCAAGAAATTCTTTATGACACCGTGTCTCCGGGCCCAGCCCGAATTACTACAATATCTTATCAGTATCTGGGATGAGGATCAGGAGAAGTTTAGACTTCGAGATTAGGAACTTGAACTCGAAGTGTCAGACGTATATTTCATCACCGGACTATCACGTAGAGGTGCAATCCCCATTTTGACCGGTACTTGGCCTTCTGGTGAAAACATGACAATGGTCATGAACAAGGTGTGCCCAGGGGCACGAAAGGGAACATGGAGTGGTAAGGTAGACATTCAGAATGTCCCCTATATAGCACTCAGAGTAGTGCTACACACCATTACATGGGCTACGGGGTCGCAGGCACCGCATGAAGCCACCAAGACGCAACTGCTGCTTGCTTCGGAGTGCATGAGCCCCACCATTTTCAACTGGGCGGAGGCTGTAACAATGAATATCAAGCGAAAACTCACAAAATACAAACAAACCAAACTGAAACAGTTTGGATATGGATCGATTTTTGTGTCGTTCTTCCTGGAATGACTACGTATCTTCCAGCGCCAGGAGGCCATAGTCCCAGATCCACCATTGAGGGAGCCATAGATGGCTCGATGGGTGACACTGATGTTGAGGGAAGGGGGAAGCCAGAAGATGTCTTGGAGGCTTGAGTTCTTTGGGTGGCTCTAACGATAGCCCATCGGCGTGGAGGACTAGCCCTATGCCGACACAGATTTTATTGGAGACCCGAACCTCCCACTCCTGGAGGGAGAGGACTGGGACGAGGAGCTTGGTAAGACTCTTTTTAATTTTATGAGTTTTATGATTTTTTGGTATACATGCATGTTCTAACAACTAATCCTATATGTATGCAGATGTTGGCCCAGAGAGGCTCGCCGGAATGTCACCAATAGGGAGGAGGACCCCTCTCGCTTATGACCCTCAAGGTGATGGGGGCGAGGGGGACGAGCTTGTACAAAACCTAGAGGGGATTTCTCACGGGGTTCCGGATTATTCTCATTTAGCTGATGTTCCCTTAGATTATTAGAGGCATACCGTAGGGGTTCTGAGTCGTCTCCACCTCTTATTAAGGCAGTTGGTGCGGGCAGTGACGTGCTACCATGAGCACCATGCCGATTAGTCACCTAGGCTTTTATTTGGATATTTTTGAGAGACATGTCATCTCCGGATGTAATTGAAACAAACATGTATATTTTTTGGTTTTGTATGATGCACACGTTGCAAACACTCGACATATATATACACATCTATTTTCTACATGGATCTTACTTACATATGATGATGTTTTTACAAATTGCATAAATGTCTATCTAATACCATGTTGGCTACTGCATCCGTTAGTGTATTCATTCGTTTGGGTATATGCTGATATGTGATGTAATCAAAATTTATTTCAAGTAAACGAATACGTAGATACAGTCTTAAAATGTATGGGTTTCTAATTGAATAATGACCATTGAGCTGTAAAACCACAAGTTGTGAGTCCAGATGTACAAGTAATGCACGAATACCGAGGTTAACAACCTCGTTTAATAATTCCAAAACAACACTATATTCCACGACATTATTTGTAGCAGGCCCTAGACAAACACCTTGTAAATTCACCAACTCACTAGCAGGATTGTAAATTACCCAGGCTGCCGAAGACAGGTTCCTAGTACTGTGGGAGGCACCGTCTGCGAAACCGACATAAGGAGTAATAGACATCTGCACAATCAGGAAGACCCAATAAGCAGAAAACAGTTACAAAGCACACCACACCACACATGCACAAAAATGAAAAAATCACCTATGTACATATACTACGCAAGAATGATTCAGGCATAATATTTCTTCAGGTACAACCCATTTCTGGGCTGCGCCAAAGGAATACCTTCAATATCGATCAGCTCATAAGCCCGATTTTTCAATACACGTTTAACGATATAGGGCCCATGCCACATAGGTTGGAATTTCCCTGCCCCAAGCTTGTCATGGGCTTGATCATACAAGAGGACGAGGTCCCCTTCGATAAAAGAGCGCGGAGAAACCGTTTGATCGAAATGAGCTTTAACCCACTTTTTCTGTGCCTTGATAACCAAAGAAGCCAAGCGGTGAGTTTCATCTAATCTCTTGAGATAGAGGAGACTTTCTTCCTCCGGGGAAGTGTCGGGCAATAATTCCACAGCCAATTTTAGTGAAGGGATCTCACATTCAACTGGAAGAGTAGCTTCCAGACCATACACCAATTGAAATGGTGTGAATCCGTTTGCACTCTTCACTGACGTTCGGTAGGCCCAAAGAGCTGAAAACAACTGGAGATGCCAACTTGATTTGTGTATACCAATTGTTCGTTGAAGCATCGTGACAAGTACCTTGTTCACGACTTCAACCTGGCCATTTTCCTGAGGGTAGTATGGCATTCAGCTATCATGACGCAAGCCCAACTTAGATGTCAGCTCTGCCATCATATAGTCCCGAAAATGAGAGCCATGATCAGTGACGATGGCTTGAGGAACGCCGAAATGAGTGATCACATGGTTGAAAATGAACTGTGTAGCTTTCTTACCATCTGCAGCCAGTGTAGGCATCACTTCGACCCACTTGGTGAAATAATCTATGACAACGATGATATAAGCATGCCCCCTGGCCGAGTGAGGGTTACACGTCATAAAATCAATGCCCCATTTGGCAAAAGGGCCCATGGTAATGACAGTATGTAATGGGAGAAGTGGCGCACACATCTTGTGATGGAAGATTTGGCACATGTGACACTTTCGTACTGTAACAATACAATATTTAAATATAGATGGCCATAAATAGCCCACAGGAAGGATCTTCTGTGCGGTAGCATAACTGGACATGTGACCGCCATAGGCGCCACTGTGACAGTCATTCATAAATTTCTCAGCTTCTTCTAAGGTCAAACACCGGCAGAGTACGGAATCGACTCCAACACAATATAGGGTATCTCCGACAATGCGATATGGTTGTGACTGATGTCGAACGCAGTGTCGAGAATCCTTCCTTAACTCGGACCGGAAGGTCAATGTATGGAGGTACATGATGATATCACCATACCATGGATCGAGAGTGCTGATTAAAAAGAGAGTTTTGTTCGGGATATGATCCTTGGATTGAGACGGAACAGAGTCGGTAGGGAGAGAAAAAATAAGATTAGCAAAAACCAGTGATTTCTTAGATTTGGCAGTAGTGAACTCCAAATCAAACTCTTGGAGGATCACAATCCACTTTGAGTACTTTCCCCCCGGCAATTGTCGAGAAAAAATGTAAGTCACGGGGTTCAATCGGAAATCACAGTTACCGTACGTAACAGGATGTAATGGCGAAATCGCTGAACGGCCTGGACCACAGCCAGCGCTAACTTCTTGACATCTGCATAACACGTTTCAGTGTTGAGAAGGTTCCGAGACAGGTAATAAATCATGTGTTCGTTACCGTCATCGTCATCCTGCACCAGAACCATGGAAATTGTACTGAATGTGGCAGCTAAATAGAGGGTAAAGTCACGATGATAATTTGGAGGACGTATTAATGGAGCGTTGACAAGCAACGTCTTAAGGTTTTCGAAATATTGCTGAGAAATATTGTCCCAACAGAAAGGGATGTCCTGCTTTAGAAGTCGCATAAACCCTTTGGCTACCTCCGCATAGTTCGGGATAAAACGACGTAAGAAATTTGCTTTCCCTTGAAGAATATGAAGCTGATTCAATGAGGATGGGGAGGGGAGATTAAAAATAGCCTCAACCTTGAGAGGGTCAAGGAAGATTCTATCCTTAGAGACAATGAATCCTAAAAGTCGACCAGAGTCAACACAGAAGACGCACTTGTGAGGATTAAGCCTGATGTTGTAACGTCTGCAGCGGAGAAAAATCTGGCGGAGATGTTCTAGATGGTCTTCACGTAGAGCTGAATGAGCTGGAAGGTCATCCAAGTACGACTAAAAAACATTACATATGTCATGAAAGGCATAATACATGGCATGCTGGAAGGTAGCTCCAGTGTTTTTCAAGCTGAAAGGGAGCTTCTTATAGGCGAATGTTCCCCACAGAAAGATGAAAGCGGTCTTATGTTGATCGGATGGAAGGATATTGATTTGATTATAACCTGAAAAGCCGTCCATAAGGGAAAATATATCACTCCCCGCACAATCTTCAATGTTCTGATCGATAAATGGGGTGGGATAATTGTCCTTAGGGAAAGCCCGATTGATATCTCGATAGTCAACACATACTCAAATGGTACCCTGCTTCTTATCCACAGGGACAATATTGGAAACCCACTCTGTCAGAGAGATCAGATATATGAAGCCTGCTTTAAGAAGTTTCTCAACTTTAGCTTTTATAGCAGCAGCTTTCCGAGGATGCACTGGATGTAAACGCTGGCGCACAGGCTTCGCACCAAGATAGGTGGAAATTTCGTGCACGACGATACTGGGATCGATTCCAGGCATCTCTTCATAAGACCACGTGAAAACATCACAGAATTCGTGGAAGAGGCTAGTGTACACTTGAATCTCATCGGGAGAACAAGTGACTCCCACATGGATGTTCTCGACGACCCCCGGTTTAATGGAGATGTCGATAGGCATCGTTTGGGTAATATTACTCAGATTTCCTTCCAAGAAAACTTCATGAGTCAATATTGGTGTTTGGAGCGGCAGAGAGGGAAACTGAGATGCAAAACGCTCGAGACAATTAGACATTGCCCCCAGGCCGGGCATAAATGAGGAACGATGATGCCCATCGCTCCATGGCAGATCTTTGAGAGACATAGTCTCCATGATAGCCTCATCAGACGGAAAAACTTCTCTCAAAGGATCGGGCGAATCTGCATCGCCGAGTTAAGGGGATTGAGAATAAACATCAAGACCCATGCTCAAAGGAGCATTATCAGCTAGAGGAGAATCCGATGCAGCAATGATCTCACAATAATTGATTTCAATTGGGGTTAGAGGCATCGATTCTCCAAAAGAGGCAACCTGTTCAGGAGAAGGGATGATCCATGGGTCATCCGACCTAGAGAACATGTTGACCTGAATGGTGTTTTGTGGTGGAATGGGGAAAATACCCATGGGAATGGGGTCCTTGAAAAGAACTGGTCCTATACTATCGGGGGGATTAGGAATTTGATCCATGTATGGCACGTTGTTCTCGAAGGACGAGGTAAAGAAAGGCAACTGATCGACAGTAATAATCTTGCCCTCATGTGGAAACTTCAAAAGTCAAAAGAGGGTGGATGGAACACACAACATGGCGTGGGTCCAACTGCGACCAAGTAGAAGATTGTAGTTGAGTTTTACACCAACAACTTCCACTTGAACGTGGACTATCTTTCCTTGGAATGTAATCGGTAGACTCGCGAGAACACCCAAGGGTTTTTATTCCCTTCCATCGAATGCCTCAAGGGAATTGGGAGATGAAGTGAGGGCTGGAGAGCCAATGGCCTTCCAGCAAGCAGATGAAATAATGCAGGTAGAGGCACCTTCATCCACAACAGCTCTAAGAATATTGAGGCCGTTAATGCCGACTTGTATAACAAGCGCAATCTGGTGCGGAATTCGGGGGATGAAATTCTCTAGATCGAAGGTGAGAAGGCTAGAATCGGTAGGGTCAATTCCGCCGATTGCACATAACAAAGCTTTCCATTAAGACAGACAACTCTGAAGTACTTCCAACGCAAACATCGCGGAAGGCGCCTTGCCAAATCCTCAACAATGCTGTAATGCTGAGTAGCATGGGCGTTCAGATTATAGGAAGAATTTCGGAGAACACCTTTGGAAGGTGGCCGTACAATGGGTTCAACACTGGGCCTCTCAATCTCAAGAGGACTAGAGGCAGGTGGGGGAGGAGGGCCATCAACGACTTCCTTCCCAGCTGCTTGGCGTGATCCGGCATAATCCTTCGACCGAGTGGCAATAGAAACAGGTGCAACACCATTCATCATGAAAACCTGGGACCCAAACGGTGCAGATGGTGAAGGCTGCTCCACCATCTGGGTCTGCTGAGATGGAAAAGGTTCCTTAAGAACTGCCGGAGTTCCCTTAGAGCCCTTAAGAAGTTGACTAACCTCAGATCGTCTAGGACAATATTTGGTGTAGTGATCTTCATCATAAATCAGGCAAGGGTAATTCGGTTTTCACTGTGAACCATCATCAACATGTGGTTTGGACGATTATGGTTTTGGGGCATCGGATTTGACTTTGCCTTTGCCCTTATTTTTCCCTTTGGAAGTCTTATTCGCAGGATTGGCTTGGATGGCGTTGACCTCCGTGGTCTTACTAGAATCTGGAGTAGCCGGAGGAGCATAATTGTTGGAAGAATTCGATTTTTGCTTCCCATTGGAAGACAACACTATTACCAATGAAATAGGTAACTGCACTGGCACCTACGTTTTGACGTAGCAAGAAAAACATCCGATTTTGAAAAGTGGTGATGCAGAATCAATTTTGTTTTTTGAGCATGTTTTGGCACCTTAATTTTTAATTTTTATTTATTTTATTTTATTTTTATTTATTTATTAATTTTATTTATTTATTTATTTATTAATTTTATTATTATTATTATTATTATTTATTTATTTATTTTTTTCTATGATGCTTTTTATGTTGATTTTGAATAGTGGTGGTGTCTCATCACCAACTTTTTTTTTTAGAGGATTGATTTTGACACTATACATTTTCTAATGTCTTCTTCTTCCGTGAGATGTTTATTTTTAAGTGCATTTCTGTACTTGTGTTTTAAAAAGATATTTTTTATTTTTTTTAATTTATAAATAAAAAATTGTAATGATATCTTCAATTTTTCACATAGATAAAAAGTGAAAAAAGGGTCAATATTATAAATTTTATATTTTCTACAAGTTTATATATTGCTAATTAATTTTTCAATGCACATCAAACAATTGGCGCTAAAAACCAATATTTTGAACGATATGACAAAAAAATACAAATTTTCAATACAAATAGAATGCAAAAAATACACTTTTAGAGACTTTTTGTTAAACATGTTAAATAAACTAATTTTTGGGAAATATTAACAAAAAAACTTACGAAAATAACATTTTTATTGAATTTTATGTCAAAAAATAATAGTAATCACATGTTTTTTGCAAAAAATAAGGATTCTTCTCATAAAATATCAAACTCTAAACATTACAAGTAAAACTTATTAATAGATCTAAAATATGAGCTTTGTTTGCAAGCATAACTTAAAGATCCTCAACAATATCAACTAATACATGTTCAACATAATCTAGAACATCATTGATGGCTTCTTCCATAGCATCTTATACTTCATTTTGGTCATTGTCATATTCTAATGGATCTTTCATGTTTGCAAATCTTCTAAAGTGTCCCTTTCCAATCATTCCATATAATGGTGGTTGAGGTTCCTTTGCTTTTTTTGCCACACGTGATTCATTAAAATCCCTTTTCCTCAAACCAACTTCTTGCTTCGCATCTGGAAGGAATTCAAGAGCGTTAATTCTTTGTTGAATAAATTTGCATTGCACTGGGTCTTTCTCAATGGCAATGCAATTTCTTCCTTTTGGTAGGCAACATGCTAGTGTTGTACCTAATCATCAAGTACAAAAGAAATAAGTAAGAAAATTAGTATAAAGACATAAAAAGTAAAATATAAAATATTTAAATTTAAATTTTTATAATAAAACATACCTGAACCTGAAAATACATCCAAAACCCAATATCCTTCATTTGACAGCGTCGCCCGGCCTCCCTCCGGCCCCCGGCTGGGCAGAGGGCAATTTCGAGAATTTCCCTCTGCCCAGCTAGGGGTTAGAGGCAGGCTGGGCAGCCCTCGATGGTGCCACCCAGCCGGCCTCTGCCCAGCTAGGGGCGATTCTCGGAATCGCCCTCCGCCCAGCTGAGGGTGATTCTTGGAATTTCCCTTTGCCCAGCTGGGAGCGATTCTCGGAATCTCCCTCCGCCCAGTTGGGGGTGATTCTCGGAATCGCCCTCTGCCCAGCCGGGAGAGATTCTCGGAATCGCCCTTCGCCTAGCCGGGGGTGATTTTCGAAATCTCCCTCCGCCCAGCCAGGGGCTGGAGACAGGTCGGGCGGTGCCGTCGAGGGATGCCTAGCCTGCCTCCAGGCCCTCGGCTGGGTAGAGGCAGGTTGGGCAGCCCTCGATGGTGCCACCCTGCTGGCCTCCGGCCCCCAGCTGGGCAGAGGGAGATTCTTGGAATCACCCTCCGCCCGGCCAGGCGGCACTGTCGAGGGATGCCTAGCCTGCCTCCAGCCCCTGGTTGGGCGGAGGGCGGAGGGCGATTCCAAGAATCACCCTCCACCCAGCCGCAGGCCAGAGGGCGATTCCGAGAATCACCCTCCACCTAGCCGCAGGTCGGAGGTAGGCTGGGAAGCCCTTGACGGCGCCGCTCAGCCTGCCTTCGGCCCCTGGCCGGGCGGGGGGCGATTCCAAGAATCACCCCCGGATGGGCAGAAGGCGATTCCGAGAATCACCCTCGGTTGGGCAGAGGGCGATTCCGAGAATCACCCCCGGTTAGGTGGAGGGCGATTCCGAGAATCACCCCCGGTTAGGTGGAGGGCGATTTCGAGAATCACCCCTGGCTGGGCAGAGGTCGATTCCGAGAATCACTCCCGGCTGGGCGGGGGGCGATTCCGAGAATCACCCCCGGCTGGGTAGAGGGTGATTCCGAGAAGCACCCCTATTTGGGAGAAGGGCGATTTCGAGAATCACCCACGGCTGGGTGGAGGGCGATTCCGAGAATCACCATCTGCCCAGCCGGGGGTGATTCTTGGAATCGCCCTCCTCCCAGCCGAGGGTCGGCACTACTTGGCCTGCCTCCAGCCCCCGACTGGGTGGAGGGAGATTCCGAGAATCACCCCTGATTGGGCAGAGGGTGATTCTCGAAATCACCCTCTACCCAGCTGGGGGTGATACTTGGAATCGCCCTTCGCCCAGCCGGGGGTCGAAGGCAGGTCGAACATCACCGTCGAGGGTTGCCCAGCCTGCCTCCGAATTGCGGCTGGGTGGGCGATTGAATCTCTCCACTCAACCGGGGGCCGGGAGGCGCTGGGCGGCCGACGAGAGCCAAGTCGGCCGGGCGTAGGTGATCTCGAGAATATCCTCCGCCCAGCCTGGGTAAGTACTCATCAGGGATGCCCAACCCGCCCGCCTGGGGCTTGGGGTCCAAAGGCAAAGCTAGACGTACTCCGATGGCACCATCACTCGGCTCGGCTTTCCGCCCTACCAAGTAAAAGGCAATTCAAGAATCACACTTCACAGAGGGCGATTCGAGAATCACCCCTAGCTAGGCAGAGGGCGATTTCGAGAATCACCCCTGGTTGGGCAGAGGGCGATTCCGAGAATCACCCCCAGCTGGGCGGAGGGAGATTCCGAGAATAACCCCGGGGCTAGCGAGGGCGATTCTGACAATCACCCAAAGTCAAGTGAGGGTGATTCCCGAGAATCACTCCCCCACGGGGCGAGGGCGATTCTCAGAATCACCCCCACGCGAGGACTCGGTGAATCACCTCCACCCAAATGCAAGACATTCTGGAATGCTCTTTTGCCAAAATGGGGCCATTATTGGCTAAAGGTTTAGGCTTCCCAGCTCGTTCCAGCCCATGGCGGCGTATTATTTAATTTTTATTTTATTTTATTTTTTTTCAAACACAATATATATATATATATATATATATATATATATATATATATATATATATATATATATATATTTTTTTTTTTTTTAAACAAAAAATATTATAATAAAAAAAAATTTATTTTTTAATATTAAAAAAAAAAAAAAAAACTATTCAATTATTATTTAAAATATAAAAAAACAATAAAAAAAATTTAAAATATGTTTTAAAATGTAAACAAACATATATAAGAAGATTTTGATTTTGATTTTTTATTTTCTTAAAACTAAAACAATTATAATTTAAAATATAGAAAAACAATACAAAAAGTTAAAAAATATGTTTTTATATATAAACAAACAAATATATGAATAATAAATTTTTCATTTACTTGTTCATTTTTTAAAATTGTTTAAGTCATATAATTTCTCCATAATTTCATGGTTGAAGTATCTTGAAAACTTAAGATTTAAAAACTTGATATTTACAACTTGTCATTAAGGTTTTTATGTGCTACAAAATTTTATCTTTAATGTTATGGTTGAAAATAATTACAATTTTCGGGTTGTTTAGAGTCAATATATTTTATGTTCAACAACATGGATAAAAATTGTTCGAAATGATAAGCCCTTCAGAAATGATTTTGTTTATATTTAACATCATGTATCAAAAAAATTAGAATTTTATGATTTTTCAATGTCCTAATATGTTGTCTTTAATTCCATTGTTACAATGTGTCAAAAGTGTGACACAATGTTTTTTTTTTGTTATTCCAACATCAACTCGTTTTGTATTGAGGGTGTTTTTTCAATCATTTTTTCAAGAAACAATTTCGTTTTTAGCATAATTTTATAAAAAGGTGAAATTTGACCTTTAGAAAAAAACAAATGCGTTCTGGAATACACACTTTTTGTTTTTTGGGGCGTTTTTTTCATGTTTTTGAGTCTTTTGGGCTAGAGTTCATGCTTGAGGTCAGCCTCCTGCTTTCACTGGTAATATTTGTGCTGACTTGTTAAGAAGTCCGAGAGATCGAACCACAACACCGAAGCGCCCACCGATGGAGTAGAAGCAGCTTAGAGGTCCCCTCGGTCGCGGGAATCGCTCAAGATGTCATATAACGTGCCCCGATTGGAGAGTACACTAAATCGAGGTACCGGGCACGCAGCAATGGCTTGTTCCCTCGCCACACATGCCCCCATAGCAATGTCTTGTGCAATCTTATTGGACAAAGCAGTAGTGGAACCAGTGAGTCGAAGTTGATATGAAATGTCAAACTTGATCAGATGACGACGACGTCTCCATTCGTGAATGTGATCCGAAATAGGAGTAGCTTTGTCTCCGCCGAGATGTCAGGAGATGCGTCCCGCTCGTAACGAACCGATAACCGGAAATGTGTTAGGAATGCTACAGCTAGAGTATTAAAATTCGAAAAATACAATGGGGAAGTTCTATATACCATTTAAAGAAACAGTCACGGTGAGAGTGTTACCGGAAAATACGTAGACGAATTGAGTCATCCACCCAAGACCAAGAACAACGTGCTGTATGTCATGACGTGTGCTTGGGGGTCTTTCTCCATATTTTCCCTCAAATTAAGGACATTCACCGTACCGTCGAATCGGGAGGTCAATATGGATTATGAAGAATCTGGATCATTGGTCAATTTGGACACGTCTGCAACTCCAACGTGGCGAGAAAAGGTACCGAGGGTTGAAAGGGCATGCCGTGTCCCCGATAAGGACCTGTACCTGTACTCCATCCCGAAGGAGCATACAATCGCCCATTGGTTTCAATTCTCGAGGATTCTCGACCATAGTATAAGCTAATAACATATATGTACCTCAAAAACCAGGATGCAGGGTTGACAACCGTGATACCGATTCTCGAGTATACGGGTCCCGATTGAGCAAAGCAAAGGATTTTTATGCGGAAGTACAAGTATAGCCCGGCCGTTGAGGGTACAACCGCAACCTTGAGGTGGGTTGTAAACTGTCAAGACTCACCTTGAGGGTAATAGCCGCCTGGGGTCGAACGGCCGGGCCGGTATGGGGCCCCGCCGAGTCGTGTAAGCTGGCGCATGTGATTCAGTTGTGGCATTGAACAGACCCGCCTACCAGCGTGGTTAATGGCCGTGCGGTGTTGTCTCGTTGAATAGGTTGACCCGGATGATGAGGCACACCAAAGCTTCGAAGTTGAGCAAAGCTGGCTCGAGGCGGAGAGGGACAAAGCGGCTCGACAACCGTGTTGACATGACAAGACCATAAGATGGCCCCGGGATGTGCAAAATTTCCTGACCAATTGGAAATCGAGGTCGCCGAGGTTGTCTCAAAGGTCGAGATGGACAGCCTTCAGGACCATATGAAGGTCTAGTTAGATATATCGATTGCTCCTCACGGCTCCCTTGTGTTGCCCCTCGTTGTACCATGGTGGTGAGGTCGTAGAGGCCGACCGAGGGACAGGGTGACCGCCTTGGCAGTTACAAAACAATCCTTCGGGACCGAAGGTTGTCCGTGCGGGTTGTCCTTGCAGTCGTATGCACAGCCCGGGCCGGGCCGAAGGTTGTCCTTGTGGGCCGTAATCATATCCTGCCGAAAGAATCGTGCGGTTTCCTTTGTTGATTAGAACATACAAGCAAAGCAGATAAAAACCATTAATATACCGATGCTTCCTGTGAGCAGAAAATGAAGGGGGGTTGCTCCATCAGTTATATTGATATGGAACACACAGATCGGGGAACCATCTCGCTTCCATACAATGAGAAAAGTAAGGACGATTAAGATCCCGAGATGACCGATAAAACCCGAGACCGGCACGTAAAGACATCCGATACTCCTGGAGAAAGGTTCTCGTGAATGGCGTAAGCTATATAATCGCCTTTCAGGAACCGACAGGTCCTGGCTGAATGAGTAGTGAAAACAAGCGGAGACGCAGCCCATGCGTATAGTAGGTCTAACAAAGCCGATGTGACAAAAGGAGATGCCATGAGAGGTGTCTCGTGGCGACATCCCTAACGAGGAATGGTCGGTCCCATGGACGAAGTCGATATTCCCACAGAGGCAATAATGCCACACCCCAACTTAAAGACCCATATCTAATGTGGAGCAATGGACCAAAGAAGACGAGAACATATGGTTTAGGGATGTTCTCAGAAAAAGCTAGTAGTCTTCACTGCAGTGCAGCAGTGAATTGCCTCACTAGGAGCAGATTTCGGATGAGTCCATTCCACCCTACCGTAAGATCTTCTCTAAAAAGACGACGGGACTAGGAGGTATGCTAATGGTACCAAAAAGGGTGATCTCGATGTAAGAGGAGAGGAAGTGTTCCCAAACTCCAAATCCAAACCAAGCTATGGACAAGGGCCAATTGGAACTCAACTAGTCCTCCAAAGGGAAGTTCAGATGGAGAACGTCTCATCGGGAAAATCGGATACACTAGGTCGCCGATGCTTCGTAGAGGACCGAGAGACGTCCGATGAATTGTCCGTATAAGGAATACCGTAGACCTAAATTCATGGTTCCGCTCACTTTGACTATAGAAAAAAGAGGGAGAGATAAAAACAAGACGCATGGGAAAAAAACCAAGGCAAATAAAAATGTGCCGAAAAAAAATCAATCTCTAAATGGGCGTGTGATCGTAGGTGATTAATTTTACCACATTGAAACCGGAATTTTGCGTTTCATGTTTTAAGAGTTTATAAACGAGTAAAAGATGACTCTATCACTTTCGCTAAAATGTTTTACAAGGACAAGGTTGATGATCTTTTCAAATTTAGGGAGTTATTAAAGATCAAAATGATCGCTTCCGGGTAATCCGTAAATGGGTACCAGAGTATCCATGAACCGGCCATATACAACTTGGTAAAAACAAGAGAGAAATCAACCAAGGACTTAACATACGTGCAGTGTAATCTCTTCGATCGGCCGTGTCCGTGTATCACCGTAAAAGGCTGGGAGACTCGACTTCCCAGGGATAAAGGATTTGCAACCCAATGGGCCCCTTATATACGCGACGATGTATAAAAGTCCGTACTAGCACTGTCCTGTAGGTTACATGGCGAGCGACAACTACTAGGCTTAAAGATGCCGAACACGTCTTTACCTTATAATACTAGGATGTCTCCGTTAAGTTTCAATGTTGCTCAGTTAATCGCAAGAAATTTTTAAAGTTGATCTTCAATTTACGTTTCGATTTCAAGGCCCTATCGAATGTTGATCTCATAAAACCCTCTAGATGCAAACCACATGCCACAAAATATCATTTTTTTCAAATAAAGGAGCTATCTGTTGTGAGAGTTGGAGAGCTTTCAAATGAAAGCAAAATGAATACACAAAAACATCCCCTACCTATGCCACTAAACATTATAGAAAACTTTTCTCTAGAATTATATAATGCTAGTAATGCGAAGAAGTTTTCAATTTTCACTATGCCAATCAAAATGAAAAGATTTTGTTTTTGGTATTTTTCAATATATTAGAGAAAATGCACTAAATAGATGAAAAACTAATGAAAACATCAATTTGAGAACGATAAAGAGAGAGCTGAAGCAAAAAAAATTCACTCAACTCAAACAAGCACAATCTAGACTCAAATCGATGACGAAATCCCTCAAAATGAAGAAGAACCTCGAAAGAGACTCAAACAAACCGTGTGATCTAGGCTTGGAGCAACACAAAGCAAAATTGAATGAAAGAGAGAACAATCACTCAATATACGCAATGATTCAATGATCAACAAAGATGAATGGAGGCAAGCAACAACAAAGTCGATCAGAAAGAAAAAGACCCAAAACTCCCACTGGGAGGCTTAGCACACTCCACACCTAGAAGCCCTAGGGCTAAAGCAGAAACCGACAAAAGGGCAAACAACCGAAGAAAAGGGCTAACTTCATAGTAAAAAATGACTTCAAAGCACTCAATCAATCAAAACCGAACTCGCATTCCAAAGTCAAGCTCGTAGAGCCCAAAACAGCAAATCCTAAACCAAGGAATAGTTGGCACTGATCGTCCGGCCGTAACCGTGCCAAACAGACATGGAGCCTAACTAGCAACTAGTGCGCTGGCGTGACCGAAGGCGTAGGTATAATCGCGCTCAACAAAGTTTACCTCCTAGAAATTTATGAAAATGGACAAATAGAGGCGATATGTATTCTAAGCAACAGGGTTTAACACCAAGAAAGGTGAACTAGAAAGAAGACTAATCAAACAAAAAGCCAAAAAACAAACCAATGGAGGAAGGACCACCCACTGCTCTCCAGCGGAGTCGCCAATTTTTTGAGAGGTAAATCCCCTCTCGTGGACAGAGGGCGATCCCACTAGCCCAAGAGTGGGTCTAGAACTCAAAAACAAAACACGCGTAAGATACCAATTCCTAGTTACAAAAGACAAAGCTACAATAGAGAGCCTACCTCAAGTCCTACGCCGCTATCGTCGAAGAAGAAGCATTGCTTCCCGTTCCTAGCTCGACATCACAATCCTTTCACTCACCGCGTTCGGACACCGTACACATGCGCAGAAGAAACGACAAAAAGATACAACACAACAACTAAACATGTAACTATCAATCAGTCGGAAAGGATTGAACTAAATTGCATTACACAGATAAGTGTTACCTAGTAATTTGTCACCATCCTCGCAATCCCCCGTCCCGCACATTGGAGGGCCTTTTCCGACCAAGGAAGCAAGGATCCGAAACCACGCAATGGTATCCCCTCGACAAGGAAAGTCATTCTCCAAAGAAAGCCGAAAAGACCCTAAAAATTGATCTTTTGGCCTCGGCGCAACTAGCCGCCTTAGCCCTCGCGCTCAATGGGAAAATCCACCAAAGAGGGGCACACCAACCGGCGTCCGTCCTATGTGTCTTGCCCACGCCAAGCTTAATAAGGATTGTTTTTTAAAATAAATGGCGGAAGTTTGATTCCAACAAACTCCTCGAATGAGTCTCTAAAATGAGTTGGGAGGTTTGGCTCCCAGATCTCCACATGTATGGGAGGTGGTTTTCCACCTATCATGGAAGCTTCCTTGAGGATAGGGTCAATCCCACCATTGTAGGGATCCCAACCCCTTCCACCATCTATGCTTTCCATTTTCCCTTAGCAAGCTAGTGGTCATAGAAGCAAGAGCCGAATCGTAGCAAGGAGACTATCGCCGTACAAGCCCTTTGAGAGCCAAGCGCGAAAGAGAGAGAGCTTTGTCCTCTCCGATGAGCTTCATTAAGACGTGCTCCGCTGCCGCCCCCACTGGCGAAGATTCAACGTCGCAGCCTTGGGTTGTATCTTTCTTTTCATATTATAATGATAAGAGACTTTGATTATGGTTTCATTCATGTGTCTTTATCTTTGATGCAATGAATAACATCCTCTCGACCGATGTATGGTTATAAGATTTAGACTTATGTCGTATCGGTTGTGTTTCTTCGCATGTGTGCGTGTGTTCGAACGCAGCAGCTACCAAGGATCGTGATCCTGGCCAAAGTGAGGATGGGAAGCATCACCTTTCACGGCCATCGCGTAGGACCCGAGGTAGGTAACTCGTTATGTTTTGTCATTTTTGTAACTAGAGACTCGCATCACCGCATGATTGATTGTTGCTAGACCCATCCGGGCTAGTAGGGATCGCCCGTCCGTTGGTAGGATTTACCTCTCCAACAAACCGGCGACCCACCGGGGAGTTGATTGGAGTTTGTCTTGTCTCTTTCCATTTTCTTTTGGCTTCCGTCCGTTTGATTTTCTTCGGTTTGTCTCCTTCAGTGTGTAAACCTCCGTTTAGCCCCCACCATACCCTCGTACTCAATTTTGCCCGCTCTTGTTCATTCCTCGTCCTTATTAAACTCGATTAGCACGCTTTTAGCCCCTCGATAGTCATGCTATCGGCACTCGTTGCCAGTTAGGCGCCCACGCCAACCCCGTTTTGGCACCGATACGCTCCAACAATGCTACGAACCCCGTTTGGTGCCGTGCTTGCCTTGTTTTTCAGCCCTCTGAGTTTGATTTTTGGTTTTGGTGTTGTTTTTCCGACTGTCTGAGTGCTTTGAAGTCATTTTTGACTACGTTTGACCTCCATCCTCCGGTTGTTTTCCCTTTACCTTCAATTTTACATTCTATCCCTAGAACATCTAGGTGTTATTGTGTGTTGAGCCTCTCGAGGGAGTTTTTCATTTTCGCTTGTTCAGTCAACTTTAT
Organism: Pinus albicaulis; assembly: GCA_034641835.2. NCBI lineage: Eukaryota > Viridiplantae > Streptophyta > Pinopsida > Pinales > Pinaceae > Pinus > Pinus albicaulis. Next base: position 885,412,642 of record CM076576.1, read on the forward strand.
TTTCGCTTCCTTGCATTCGTTTCCTTGGTTTTCATTATATCATTGCGTTATTTGAGTGATTGATCTCTCTTTTCATTCTAGTTTCGCTTTGTCTCATTTCAAGCCCAGATCACACGGTTTGTATGAGTCTTTTGGGATTCCTCTTCGATTTTAGGGATTTCTCCATTAGTTTGAGCTCTGATTGTGTGTTTTGCGTTGAGTGAACTTGCTTGTTTTTACTCTTTCGCTATCATTTCTCAAATTGGTCTCTTTATTAGTTTTTCATTTTTTTTGGTGCATTGTGCTCTAAAACATTGGAAATACAAAAACAAATCTTTTGTTTTTTGATTAGTTAGTGAAGATTGAAAACTTTTCTGCATTATTAGTGTTATATAACTCTAAAGGAAAAGTTTTTAGTTTCATTAGCGTGCATTAAAGACAGTAGTGGTTGTTTTGTGATCATTTTGTTATTGTTTGAAAAGCTCTCAACCTTCTCGTAGTTAGCTCTTCATCGAAAAAAGTGATATATTGTGGCATGTGCATTTAGAGGATTTTCGAGATATAAATATCTTGTGAGGGGCCTCGAAATTGAAACATAATTGAAGATCGACTCTAAAATTTATTCAATTTACCTTAAGGCAACATTGAAACATTAACGAAATATCTAGAGGTCTAGGTTACCTATCGCACCTGCACCATATTAACCTAGTAGCCGGCTATTTGCCTTCTTGGCTTTTTAAGGCCGCTAGTACAAACTTGTGCTCCCTCGTACTGCCGTGCATATAAGGAGACCCCACTAGGTTGCTATCCTTTATCCGTAGGAAGCCGAGTTCCGCCGCCTTATACCGTGATACACCGTACACAACATTCGGGGAGATTACTCGCATCTACGTTAAGTCCTTGGTTGATTTCTTCATTTTTTAACTAAGGCATATGTGCGCTCACGGATATCCGGTACACCCACTTGCCTAGATTACCTAGGCTGGCTTGATCTTTACCTACCCCTAAATTTGAAAAGATAGAGTCAAGTGTAGAAATTTGCCGAATAATGATTAATTATCCATCGAGACTATCCCGATCACACACCCGAATTTATATGCAACACACACCTCTTCCACTCGCATCATCAAACATGTGGAAAATAAAACAATCGATAACACATCAATTCATCATACACATTAACACAAAGAGTGCATGGGGAAAGCTTATAGCTGAAAACCCGTCGATATTGTGTATATTATAATGGAGAAATCATGTAACAAACTCAAGACAATACCTCACAAGTACTCAAGACTTTCATGAAGTTACACACAAACTAGCTTGTTTTGAACAAGTCACCGGTTCAAAACTCACCGCCAATTGCCTTGCCTATATTGCGCAATCTAGGCTCCCTCATTGCCTAAATAGAGATCCAAGGTTTGAATCTCCTTACTTGACAGCGCAATCATCATGGGCAAATCCTCCAAGTGTGGTGCAAATCTCATGTACAACCGATGTCGCCACCGATAGCTAACTCCACCTTTTCATCTACCTCTTTCACCTGTCTCCACCGAATCGTTCATGCAATCGTAGTGAAATGGGATGTGTTCTTTGTTGAATAATGAGTTACTAATTAATGAATTAAATAATATTTAATTCACCCACTCATAACTAGTTGATTAGCTAGTTAAACTAATCTCAACTAGTTCAACTAAGTTAAACCTCTAACACAACTCACTCAGTCGTCTCATTAACTCAAACTTCTCGCCAACGTCCTAACTCAAGTCAACCATGCATGTGCTCACCAAACCCTTGGGAATAGCGTAATTCTCTTTTCGTATGCATGAGCCACTTCGTAGCTCGAACCTAAGTGCTCCAAGAGAGTAACCTGAAAGTTTATAGTCCAAATATTATTAAGGGTTAAATAATATTTGACTTCCCTATTTTCAAGACAGCGCTCTAAAACAGACACTGACCTATCGACCTATAGGTCAAAAAATATAGGTCCATCTATTTTGCCCAACATGACCAATACTCCAAGAATAACACACCGCAACCCCCGGACCATGCTCCATATGTCTAAAAATAGACATAGTCTAAAAATAGATATTGCGCCGTAATTTGCCTGGCGGCCCACTTAGTGAAGGCGACTTCATTTCTCTACTCAAGCTCCATCATCTTGGCCGCATCACCCTCTCACAAGACATGGATTATCCGCAACCCCTATCCTCGCCTTTTGTGAATTCGAACTTGCTCCCGGTGAGCGCTCGAAGCCAGATGTCGGCATCCCCGATCCTCCGTGGGAACATATGAAAGCATCATGATTCTCCGTCGAACACATCTCCCGATATGATGATACCAATCAACAAGCCATGCAACCTCAACTCATCCTCCCGTATGTACCATGAACCATATCCCGATGTGCCTCTAATATAGGGAACACATGCTTGCCCCGCTTCCAAAAGAGCTTGCAGCTTAACCAGTCATGTGTCGGTTAACTCGCATAGCACATATCGGGTCGGTATTGACCGTACACATAAGCGACCCTACCAACTATTTACGTACGCGGGCATCCACCACCGTCGAAGCAGCACCTCCTTCCTCCAACCACCGAGAAGAGGAGTGTCAACAGCCATGCCCCTTGCATGTTGAACCTCCAAAATCTCCGGCATACTTGCCCCGAGAAACAAATGTTCTCCCCGGGCCGCGTCGCCAAATCTCCAATCTCAGAAATAATGAAGGATGTCCAAGTCCTTCATATCAAACTCTCGTGCAAGATCCTCCTCGCATGAAAGTATCAACTCGCTCATCGCGTCAAAATCAGATCATCTACACATACGCACGATGATCACCACTTTCCTCCACCAACTGCACAGTTAGATCCGCCTCACTCTTGGAGAACCAAGCTCCCATAGTTAGGCCGGCTCATGCGAGTGTACCAAGCACGAGGTGCTTGCTTCTAACCCGCATGTTGCTCTCTTGAGTCGGCACATGCGACTCACCGCTGAAGATCTCGAAACCTTCGTGGTGCTCTATGTACACCTCCTCCCTCAATAAATCCATCGTAGAACGTAGTCTTCACATCCATCCGATGAATGTGCCATCCAATCTGCGCCGAGAGAGCAAGGATTGTCCGTATGGAAGAGTACCTTGCGATGTGCAAAAGTCTCCTCATAATCGATCCCCTCGATATGTGAAAAGCCACGGCGACAAATCTTGCCTTGCATTTCTCCACACTCCCGCGCCCGCCTGGCTTCACTTTGTAGATCCATCGCAAACCCACCACCGATTTCTCCTCCGTCTTGGGACAATTTCATGCACTCGTTCCCGATGATCGAATCATATTCTTCGATCATGGCATCAACCGGGCGCGGTTCTCCACAAATTTCCTCAAAAGAGGATGGTTCACACAACACATTGACTCACAAGAGCCATGTATCCAAGGCCAATCCTGATCGCTCGTCTCGCGCCGTGCCGTAGGTGGTCCTGGCGAACCTTCGCATCTTGAGCCGGGGCCGCTTCGGCCGTAGTGCGCATGCGCCTCTCGATGGTTGGCGCTGCATGGGTGGTTTCTTCACCTTCCCGAACTTCTCTTGTATCGATCCACATCCTAAGCTCCTCCTTAGAACTAACAACATTCGCATGCAAGTGTAGCTCCTCAAGTGAACACTACATGGCTTTCTCCTCCCGAAATTTTATATCCCATCGCACAATGCTTCGATCGTCTCACAACACACCGTAGTTGTGAGGTGTATCAAGCAATTTCACAAATATTCCAACCTCAAACGGCTGATCTAGCTTCTCTTGCATCCTTCGTCACATGCATGTAGACAGAGAACCAAAGATCCGCAAATGGGAAATATCGTGCCTCTTAAGCGAATAAGCCTCCTGTACTCATGCCAAGAACCTTGTGAGGACAACGTGCTATGCACACAATAATCGCCGTATTTCATGCCTCAACCCACAAGTGAAGGGGTAGGCCCCCGATCATGCAACATCGCTCGTGCGCACTCACGATCGTTCGTTCTTCCGCTCAGCCACCCCGTTCTGCCGTGGGTTATGGGGTGCGATGAGCTCTTCTCCGAATCCCTTCGCGCCGCAGAACTTCCTTGAATTCGAAATTTCGAGATGAATTCACCACCGTTATCACTCCTTAGAGCAATCACCTTCTTCCCCGAATCCTTCTCGACCGCTCTCTTAACCGCGTAATCCTCGCGAATGCATCACTCTCTTTCCGCATGAAGAAGATCCAAAGACTTTCGAGAGAAATCATCAACAAAGACTCACATAATACTTGTGCTTTGGTCAAGCCGGCTAACCGAGAAAGGACCACACACGTCCAGGAACCTCTCAAGGATCGGCCGTGGCGCGACTACTCTTCTCGTGAAAGGTGGCTTTCACATACTTCCCCAAAGCACACCCCTTGCATCGATTTGACTCGCGCAAGAGTTCCCCTTTTTTTTTTTTTGTAGCCCCGCAGAAATCGGGCCGAGGATCTTCAAAGCTCCATGCAGAAGGTGGCCCAATCGTGCCGCGCCTCGCCCCTCATCATCTCCACCACCACTTCTCCCGCTTTGCATGCCATTGCCGCGCAGCCATCTACCTCGCAAATGATAAAGGTTCTTGTCCGAACCCCTATCTTCCGGTCTCTCCAAAGAGTCTTACCGTGCAGAAGGTCAAGACCACATCATACCCCTTATCCTCCAACATCGCCATGAGATCAAGTTCTTCTCTAATCTAGGTACATGCATGACATCCTTCAATACAAAGGGTTTACCAGACTCCTTCTGAAAGGATATGGTACCGATACCAGTCGCACTGTATCTACCATCATCGCCCATCTCAATGTGCACACCCAGATCTTTGTCCTCCAGATCTGAGAACAAATACCGATCTCCCGTCATATGAAATGACGCACCGCTGTCCAAGAAACACACCGATCCCATCACACTTGAGACCAAGCATGCGATCAGTGAAAAGTCAAGCTCAAACTGTGAAGCCAAAGCCTCTCCATCTGCAGATCTTCCCGCTTGCTTGTTTTTCTTCTTCTTTAGACAATTGGTAGCATAATGTCCGTGATCATGGCAGTGAAAACACTTCACTTTCGCCATATCCTGCTTCTTGCCCTTTGCACCAGAATGAGAGGTTTTCTTACCCTTCCCCTTCTTTTCTTTGGCAACCAAAGCGTAGTTTTCTTCATCAGCTCCCTTTGATGAAGATCCATCTCGAGTAGTCCTCCTTATCTCCTCCTACATGAGATCCGCCCAAAGGCGCTCCCATCCTGGTAGCTTCTCCCGACCATTGACACTATCTTGATATGAGTGCCAAGCCTTCGGAAGACCAAGGAGAGCCAGGTCGACCATGTCCTCGTCTTTGACAGTCACCCCCACACTTCCCAGCTCATCTCTGCATTGAGTGAACTTTGTGAGGTATTTGGCGATACTGTCGCCTTTCTCCATCTTGATGTTCCTGAGCTTATCTTTGAGCACCAACTTCCTTTGGTTGCTCTTACTCTGGAATAGATCCGTCAAAGCTTTCCACATTAAATATGGAGAAGCCTTTCCATGCAGGCTGGATACAATATGATCCTTGACGCCCTCCAACATGATCCTTCGACACTTCGCCATCTTCTTTTGCCATGCTTCGACTTCAGCAGGATCAGTGGGCTTTTGGACATCCGTATCTATGAACTCCTTCAGACCATTATCTTCTAATACTGCTTCCATGCGATCCTTCCATGCAACATAATTCAAACTGCCTTCAAGAGCATATTCGAGCCGCAAACCGTTGAAAGACATTTTCAACACTGGCACCAAGAAAACAAAATTGTTGCAAAATTTCGAATTCCACCTCAAAGCTCAACCGCTCTAGATCTATGAGAAAAAATTATTTCTAGCACAGAGATTGACTGCAAGGGGCATTTACCAGACCTTTCACTTTCCGAAGAAAGATGAATCCGGAGGCTACCTGGCCCGCATGCAGACTCTGTCTACCGAAATAAGTTTGTAATCACTGTGATGATCAATCTTTGCTTCAATAGCTCCGATACCATGTAGAAATTTGCTGAATAATGATTAATTATCCATCGAGACTATCCTGATCACATACAATTCGAATTTATATGCAACACATAATCTCTTCCACTCAGATCATCAAACATGCGGAAAATAAAACAAGCGATAACACATCAAGTCATCATACACATTAACACAGTATGTATGGGGAAAGCTTATAGCTGAAAACCCCGCAGCTATTGTGTATATTATAATGGAGAAATCATGTAAAAAACTCAGTACAATACTCCTCACAAGTACTCAGTACTTTCTCATGAAGTTACACACAAACTAGCTCAGTTTTGAACAGGTTACTGGTTCAAAACTCACCGCCAATTGCCTTGCCTCTATTGCGCAATCCAGGCCTGTCTATATAAAGATCCAAGGTTCGAATCTCCTTGGCTTGACAGCGCAATCATCATGGGAAATTCCTCCAAGTGTGGTGCAAATCTCATGCACAACTGATGTCGCCACCGATAGCTAACTCCACCCTTTCATCTACCTCTTTCACTGGTCTCCACTGAACTGTCCATGCACTGTAGTGAACTGATGTGTTCTTGAGTTGAATAATGAGTTACTAATTAATTAATTAAATAATATTTAATTCACTCCACTCATTACTAGTTGATTAGCTAGTTAAACTAATCTCAACCAGTTCAACTAAGTTAAACCGAACACAACTCCACTAGCTGTCTCATTAACTCCACCAAACTTCTGCCACTGAAGTCCTAACTAAAGTCAACCATGCATGTGCTCACCAAACCCTTGGGAATAGCGTAATTCCTCTGTCAGATTCATGAGCCACTTCTGTAGCTCGAACTGAAGTGCTCCAAGAGAGTAAACTGAAGTTTATAGTCCAAATATTATTAAGGGTAAATAATATTTGACTTCCCTATTTTCAAGATAGGCAGTCTAAAAATAGAAATCGACCTATCGACCTATAGGTCAAAAAATAGAGGTCCATATATTTTTACCAACATGACCAATACTCCAAGAATAACATACTGCAACCCCTAGACCATGCTCCATATGTCTGAAAATAGATTTTGCGCCAGAATTTGCCTGCGGGCCCACTTAGTGAAGGCGAATTCATTTCACTAAGCTCCATCATCTTGCTGCATTTTCAACATCAAGCGCTTGTCCTTTCACGCTTGTTTCCAAACTGAAAGAGATAGAGTCATCTTTTACTCTTTTCTTGACTCTTAAAATATGAAACGGTAGAGTTTTATTTCAATGTTTTAAAAATTAACTGCCCATGAAATATCCCTGGTTAAAGTTAGTTTCCTTAGGGTGTTGTTTTGGGACGTCTCCTATGGCAACATTTCCGGAGTTCACTAACCCAGGAATCCCTTTCGAAGGGAATCCTAGTCTTTTTCCTCCTTTTGGAAATGTTTGTGCTCCTTATATGGTAATGTTGTCCCTTCCTGGGTTAACTGTTGGGTTGCTTGTTTGGTAGTTTTCTACCTTTGTGGTCCCAAATGTTCCGGCTACTATTCAATCAGTTCCTACACCTGAACAACATCATGTTGATTCCAAGGTGGACCTCTCCCCTTATTCGTCTGTTTCTACGTCCTCCTCTTCTACTTCGCCTAGTGAAAGTCCGGATTCGAGTAACCAGGTGGCTAAGAAGAAGAAGAAGAAGACAAAAAAGAAAAATTCCGAAAAGAGAGGCGCTAAGGCTGCAACTACTGCTTCTAAAACGTCCGCTCTTGATAAACCTTCCAACCCTCCACGGAAATTCAAGTTCCCTTGCATGTTGTGTCAGGGAAACCATCTTCTTCGAGATTTCCCTAACATTCCCAAGGTACTCGAAGTATGGTCCAACAGTCGCCTGTCGTTGCCTTTGGCTTCTGGGAGTCAGGTTGGGGGCACGTCTTTAGCTAGTCCTGGTAAAGCCCATAAAAAACAGGGTAAGATTACCAATCCCTGTAAGTTGTGTGAATGGCACCATGCCATTCACCTTTGTCCGTATATGGATGAAGCCAAGAGAGTTTTTGACAACTCGACTGTTTCTGCACCATGCCTTCTGGCTGGTTACCAACAGATTTCTTTGATTCCTTCACCAGTTGATTCAATGATTGGTCAAGAGTCATCCTTGGTCGATCTCGCTCCCCCGAAAATTCAAATTCAGGAATCCGTTCCCAACCAACCATTGGTCGTGGGATCGGTTGAGCTAGCCCCGTCTACGGTGCACCAGGTCTTTTCCATTGAGAGTGGATCTCACACCCCTCAGGTTCTTCTTGTTTCTTCAGATTCCTCGGACTTGGAGAAAGATTCTCCTGTCCCTATACCTCAAGAAGCTGCTCCTACGCCTCCCGTGATGGAGGTCCCAGAGGATACTCTTCCCAACTCCGTGATGGAGATCGTGGAGGATGCTCCTTCTTCTCTCGTAACACCAGGGGAAAACCATCTCGGTTCGATGGTAGCCCCTTTGAGTAGTTTGGTTGCTTCCTTTGATTGGAATCGATTTGTAGGATATCACCTTCCTTCTTATGTGCCCTTTGAGATCACGGTACAAGCCTCCCATCTAGTCGTACCCAGCACCATTATAGATGAAGGAGCATCTATTAGTATTTTATCCTCAACTACTTGGCAAGCTTTTGGTTCGCCGCTGCTTGTGCCTGTTATGCAGAATCTGTTGGCGTTTAACAGAGGAACTAGTCAACCGTTAGGGATCCTTCTGAAGTTGCCTATTACTTTGGGAGGTAAAACTGTCTATATGGACATGATGGTTGTTCCAGGCCCCTTGGATTTCAATCTGCTCTTGGGGTGCGATTATACCTATGCCATGGGAGTGCTTGTCTCCTCCCTTTTTCGTGTGGTCTATTTTCCACATGAAGGACGGATCGTGACCATTGATCAACTTTCGTTCTTTGGTCCTACTATGGCAGCTAGTCCACCATCATCCCTGCCAAATCTTTATCTGCCGGTTGTGTCATCCCCGCTGCATGTCAATTATGTGGCTACTTGTCCCGTGCCCACATTCAGTGATAGTGCCATTGTGCATACGGTGCTGGGGGCATTGGGTCTTGATTTCCAAGATGTTGTTCTCCCATTGGTTGAGAACCTCTTGGAAGCCATGAATTCTTACTCATCATGATGAGTTGTCTTCGGAGCAGAGTTCGTTTTCTTATGTCAAGCTCCTTAAAAAAAATGAAACAAGGTGTCAGGAGCATACTTCGTTTTCTTGTGTCAAGCTCGTTAAAAAATGAAACAAGGTGTTCTGAGGATATTTTGTCTTCTGTATCATCTAAGGATAGTTCTTTTAATGTGTCAACCTCGTTAAAACAATGAAACACTTTCCTGTTCAATTCAAGTCTTTGATAAGTTCTCGTAAAATCCCAGTCGAGTCTTTCCCTTGATCTCGTAATCTGAACCTTCACTCCATCTACCTTTCATATGGACTGAAGCTTGGGGGGCATGTACCTCAAATTGATTCACCATGTTGGGGGCATGCTTACTTTTTCAAGCATAGTTTTTTTCCATTTCAAGCTTGTGTAAAAATGAAACCGGTTTCAAGCATAGTTTATCTTTGTTTCAAGCTTGTGTAAAAATGAAACTGAATTCAAGCAAAGTTTCCTGATTTCAAGCTTGTGTAAAAATGAAACCATTCCCATTTTACCTCTTGTGATTGCCATTTTATCAGCCTGTTTTTTCCATATGAGCCTTGGTTTTCTCACTCCGTCGTCATTATCTGCTTGGTCGATCATATGCCTTCACTTGGTTATTTTACCCATTCCTGAGGAACCGCTGCAATGAGTGGTCTTGTTAGCTAGCCTGTTAACCTTTACTTGTTCTGAGCAGTTCCACCATCACTGGAACCAGTAGCTACCCTTTATACCACTTGTTCCTCCAGGAGAAGTCAAATTTCAGCTCTTTTCTGACTCTCTAAACATGAAAAGATTGCCGAGTCGCTTGTCATTTTGATCTCGTTAAATTGGCTGTGAAACGACATCTACCCAGTATACGTTTACCCCTTTTTTAGGCTGGGATAAATTATTTACGAAAAAGGAATACCCTAGCCTATCGCGACTAGGAGGTTTTCTCAGACATAGTTTTCTACCTTTTCGGATCTGAGGAACTATCTACGAAAAGGGATTGTTGGAGTTTAATTTTCCACTGTCTTTTCAAACTCTCTAAACATGAAAAGACGCTGAGTTATTCCTTTGTCAGACTCATTAAAACCTGATGACATCAGATTCCGTCGTAATGACGATACTCGAGTTCCTCCTTCCTAGGGATCGTTAAATGTACTAGGATGGATTTGTCCGAAGGAGAAACTTATATCACAAGCATATGCTATCCCCTTCAAACTTGTTTTAAAAAATAATTGGGGTACTCGCCAGAAATGGTGGGGAAAAAATGAAACCAGTATCACCGTCGTGTCGGCAGTATGTCACTCTTGAACATGGTACTTGTCTGCATTCGTGTCGGGTTGGGGACATCTCATCTCGTTTTTCTGCTTGCCTCCATGGGTTTGGGTTATCCTTTTTTGACCGCTCATTTTCTCTTTGCCTCGTCATCATGACCTCAGATCTTTTGATGTCAAATACTGCCAAATCCAGTGTCGTGCCGCCGATATGTTCAAGATAAGTTGGCCTCTGCAGTTTTCAACCCTCCTCTAATTCTCTACTGATCCCGATTCAAAAACATTATGTTCCTTTGTCTTGTATCGATGATGTGGGAAACACTATGGCCCACTTTCGATCAAGGTCACTTCCTGTCGACTTCAACTCATTATCCAGGAAGCTGATCTAGAGACTCCCTTTAGGTACCTTGGAGCCTACATGCCTCAATGGCAGGTTCTTCACATTCGACGCAAGGTTTTTATCATTGGACTTCGATCGAATGATTCTGCGGGTGTTTGATGCCAACTCACTGTTCACATTCCGTGGATTGTACCTATAGTACCTTGAGGGCCATCGTCGTTATTAGTGGTTCCTCTCACGTCTTTTAACGGATTTCATCATTGGCTGGTAATCAGACGATGTTCTTGCATGTTCGACTTCAACTCACTTATTCACATGCTAGAACTTGTACTCGATGGAGTGCAAGACCCTGGGTTTTGTCTGATGGAATCCAGGCTGCGGATTTTATGGATTATCATGATTAGTTACATGACTCATTGATTGGATGGCTGCGACCATACCTGAGTCTATTTACTGATCCTTTCTGGATGGCTGCGTCCATACCTTGGATCCTGATTGTTGTATACTATGTTATGGATGGCTGCGCCCATACCACACATCATGTATTTGAGATATTAGTTGTATTTGTCTACGCAGGTTTTCCGATGGCAGTGTTTTCAGTTGGGCACGTTCTCATAAAGAATTTCACCCCTCTCTCTCTCTCGGGCCTCATGCTTTAGGGGGCATCTGTTACACAGTAATTTTTCACCGTCCGTGCAATCCCCCGTCCCGCACATTGGAGGGCCTTTTCCGTGACCTGTGAGCAGTGACCTGAAACCACTTTCATGGTATCCCTCTTGACAAGGACAATCATTCCTCTGAAGAAAGTTTCCTTGAAAAAACCCTAAAAACTAATCTTTTGGCCTTGGTGTGACTAGCCAGTTCAACCCTCGCGCCAATGGGGAAAATCCATCAAAGAGGGCGCGCCAACTGGCACTTTGTCCTAGTGTCTTGCTCATGCCAAGCTTAATAAAGATTGTTTTTAAAAAATAAATGGCGGAAGTTTTATTCCAACAAACTCCTGAATGAGTCTTCAAAATGATTTGGGAGGTTTGGCTCCGGATCTCCATGTATGGGAGGTGGTTTTCCACCTATCATGGAAGCTTCCTTGAGGATAGGGTCAATCCCACCATTGTAGGGATCCCAAATCCCCTTCCACCATCTATATAAGCTTGCCATTTTCCCTTAGCAAGCTAGTGGTCATAGAAGCAAGAGTTGAATCTGTAGCAAGGAGACTATCTCCACACAGCCTTTGAGAGCCAAGCTGAAGAAAGAGAGCTTTGTCCCCTTTCCGACGAGCTTCATTGAGATGTGCTCCACTGTTAGCCCCGCCGAAGGAAGATCCGGAGTTAGAGCCTTGGGTTGTATCTTTCTTTTGTTATTATAATGATAAACGTCTTTGATTATGGTTTCATTCATGTGTCTTTATCTTTGATGCAATGAATTACATCCTCTCTGACTGATGTATGGTTACAAGATTTAGATTCTATGATGTGTATCATTGTGTTTCTTTGCATGTGTGTAGGTGTTTGGACGTTTTAAAGTGGAAGGATCATGATCTGCCAAAGCAGAGGACGGGAAGCATCATCCTTTATTCGACGGCCATTGCGTAGGACCTGAGGTAGGCAACTCGTTATGTTTTGTCATTTTTGTAACTAGAGACCTACGTCATTACGTGATTGATTGTTGCTAGACCCGATTTGGGCTAGTAGGGATCGCCTCTGTCCTCAGAGGGGATTTACCTCTTCAACAATAATAAATACAACAATGGAACCAATAATGTAGTTGAGCATATATTAAAATGTGAAAGAAAGATTACAACCGAGTTCCGATGTCGTGTTCTTCCTTTGGCAGGGCTTCCAGTGGAGCGTGTCTCACAAAGCTCGTTGAGAATTTAGACAAGGCTCTCTCTCTTACGGGGTTCTCCTTAGCTCTGCTTTCAATAGTCGCTCAACTATAGTTTTCTTCCCAAATGTTCAACTGGCTAGCAAATGGAGAGGAAAGGCTTTTATAGAGGGAGAAGGAGAGGTTAGGCTTCCTATAATCATGGGGGAGAGTCCTATCTCTTAGGAAGGTTCCATGAGAGGTGGAAAACCACTTCCTAAACAGGGAGATTTGGAGGAAAACAACCCAACCTCATTTTGATGATCCGTTCTGAAGTTTTTAGAATAAAAATTCCCCCTTCTATTGTTAAAAAACATTCCTAATTAATAGGCTTGGCGCGGGTGTAACACATGGATAGAGCGCTAGCTGGCGCACCCACTAGTGTGCATTTTCCCCATTGGCACGAGGGATGAACTGGCTACCCGCACCAATGCCAAGACATGGGTTTTTAGGGTTTTTCAGAGGAAATGTTCTTGAGGAGAATTATTGTCCTTATGCAGAAGGAT